>CM035128.1:20731183-20763683 GCA_020205605.1 Panax ginseng
TGCAAAATTTATAAATATTACCCACAACTATAACATTATATCAAATCCACCCCATAATATTAAAAAAATTATTTTGAGAAAATTAAATCTTTATTCGTAAAATTTGGAGTTTTACAATCTCCCCTCCTTTTGAAATTTCACCCTCGAAATTTACGTACGTACCAGGTATGCCGAACAGGTGAGGATACCTCATTTGATTCTAACTCTTAAGGTATAACCTTTGAGTGTCGAATATGATCCTTCTTATCCAATATTTTAACACGTATCTCCTCATACGTTAAATCTTCTGCTATCTCGTCCGGTTATAAATCAATAATGTGGTTCAGGTCGTCCACATATTTACGTTGTAAGACCCCAACTTATTATAAATAAAATTGAATTTTCTCTATTTATTATTTTGAAGTAGTAAGGGTTAATTTGATTAATGTGGTTAGTTATGGGTAAAATGCGTAAATATTTCAAATAAGCAAGTGGTTATAAATTGTTGTCGGGGAATATTCGTTTGGTCGTGGAATATTCTTGCTGTCGGGGAATATTCGTACGACGGCGCAACCTTGTGTGGGCCCCATAACGAAAAGCGATTGGATGAAGAAAATGACAAATATAAGTTTTTTTTATAAAAGACGGCGTAGTTTTTACCGTTAATACTGTTGAAATACTCGTCGGTTAAAACACAGTAGCACATGGTATTGCACCAATTATTGATTCTTACGTAAGAAGGTACTACTCAATAATTGTTACAGTAATTATTGTTCAGTATTTTATTTATTGATTCAATAATTGATGCGTTGATATTTTATATTATTGTTGTTTCAATAATTGTCATTACACAGTATTTTCCATTATCGGATCAATAATTCATATTATTTGAATAATATTATTAGATAGCAATATTGGCAATGTCTAGAAAGTTCTGTCTAAGGAGAGGTTAGGTCATCTAATTGCGCGCTAGTAAGGAGAAATCCTTATTGGAAAGCCCCCTCTTTCTGAGAAGCTACTTTGTCACAAGATTGTGATTTTGTAATATTATTTGTGAATAATTAATTATTGATTTTTATGATGAAGAAAATATTAATTTTATGTGGATATAGATGGAGAAAATTTTTAATGTGACAATTGTTGAAAATTAATATTTTATCTTTTTCTGATAAAATAATTCATTTAAATATATTATTATATTTTAATAATATAATAATGATGATATTTTTACAATGAATGTGGGATATATGAGTATATGAGGAGGATGAGTATTTTTGTTACTAAAATTGTTTAGAACATGTTAAACTTGTTCGTGGACCCCATTTATTGACTGAAATTTGATTATAGCTTGTAAAATCGCTCGTTTGTGGATTTCGGTCAATTTCTGTTTGAAATTTGGAAAAATTTTCTTCTGCAAAGTTGTAGAGAATGGAATTTCCTATAAAAAGGACATGTGGTTCAAATTTTTCTGATAAAAGGGCTATTTATTATGAATTATTGAAGTTCCGAAGTTTCAGAATAATTGATTTTTGAAGTTTTAAATATTTTTTTAATTAAAACGTTTTTTACATTTTGTGGCCTCATTAAACATGTTATAAGTTGCTGAATTCAGATTCTTGGTGTGTTAAGGAAATTTATATAAATATATTATTATTTTATTAAATTTTCTGCTTTGGTGTTCTAAGCATTTTCCTATAAATAGAGTGCTTAGGTTAGAATTGAAAATCACACCAGAAACTGAAGTTTTCTATCTCTTTCTCTCTCTATATTATCGAGCGTATTCTTGTGAGTTTTTTGAGTGTTGCTATACGGTACAAATTCCTTCAGCACTATATTCAGTATTCCAGCCAGAAGTACTATTCTTTCGAGGTAAGGGATGTTATTTTCTTTTGTAAATGATATTATTTCTTCAATATCATTATGCCAAAATATTGATATGAAATTTTTATCAAATTTGGAACTTTTAGTGTCGGGGTTACTATTCACGTATACAGCACTATTCACGAATACGGCACTATCCAAAGAAAAATTAATTTTTTTTTTGTCTAAAATATCTATTATGGATACTAGCCTTGATTGTATCTATGTTTTGATCATTCTTGAATTTTACTCAACTATGATTATTATTCTTCTGTTATTCCATTCTTTATTATTCATTGGAATAACTTTTGTATCTGTGAGCTACCCTATACTTGGTGAAATTCTTCATTATTCCATTCTTTATTATTACATTTTGAATATCCTCATGCGTGCGTTTTACACCTACTTCGGTTACTCTTTTATTATTACATTGGAATATCCTCATGCATGCATTTCTGTTTGGACTGGTTCCGTCTTTATTATTACATTGGAATAACCTATCTATGCAAAGCACCGCATGCATGGTGATTTCTGTTGTTATTCCATTCTTTATTATACTCAGTTGGTTAATGTTTTGACTTCTATATTCCATGAAATTATTAGAATATCCTTGATATTTGCGCTTCATCCAATATCTTTTCATGAAAATATTCTTCTGAGAATTCTTGAATTTTACACCACAAAGCAGTATCAGGTTGACAATTTGGACGTTATTGGTTCCTGGATTAATTAATTCTTGAACTTGTTTTATTGAATTCTTATATCACCGTCATCATCCTCATGTTTATATTACTTGAAAAGTCATCTCATGGCACAGTAGTGCATAGATGGACTTGGTATGATTATAACTAGGGATTATTCGGTATAATCATGACCGTAATGTTACAAATAATCTGGAAAAAGTCCTCATTGGCCCGTAGTGCATTGATGGACAGTTTTTGGTATGATTATGGCTATGGATTCTCTTCGGCCAATGGAGCAAAGATGAATTGTTTTATTGCATGATCATAACCGTCGATGAAAACACGATTATCTTTGGCCCGTAGTGCATGGATAATTTGTGGTCGTGATACTAAAGAATATCCTTGGCTGTAGTGCAGGGGTGATTCAATGATGTGGATTATTTATTAAGCTGAGTCTCAGCGATAAAAGTGATGAAAAACCTTTTAAATTATAGAAGATAGTAGATTTTATTCTGTACTTGACTCTTCTAATGGATTGTTTATTCCGCTGCAGTTGTTGATCTAAAACTTGTTGTCTATTATATTCTATCAGTTGTTATACTGTTGAAGGCTAAGGATAATTTATTCTGCATTATCTTAGTCATAATATTTCTTACTGGGCTAGTTGAGCTCACCATTTCTTTTATTGTTCTCTTCAGGAAATGAGAACGTAGCTGGGACTAGTCGGGGAACAGAGTGATGGTCCTAGATGATAGCATTAGTAGTCCTCACTATTCTATTAGATAGTGTGACAATAAATGTAATTAGGACTTCATTGAGTGTGGATATTGTCTAGATGACAATATTCTTATTAAAACTCTTATATTATGTTTTGTCGTATATTACACGACTGTTGTATTATGAAGTTGTATTTGATTTTTGTACCATGTATTTGGCGACTCAAGATGGGTGATGTATAACTATTTTGGGGGCGTCACAGTTGGTATCAGAGCTTATGGATATGATCCATGGCTGAGATGTGAGACAAGAACTAGGAGGGGAGAGACGGGGAATTCCTTCGCTAGTATGACCTACCTAAGTTTATGTGGTATTTAATTGGTTGGTCAGAGTATAGGGATAATATGTGTTATATTAATTAACCCTTATTTTGTGGCAGTATTTGAAAATGGCATCTGAAAATGTTGAGATAAGCAATGGAGCACAGGAGACCGTTGAGTCTCCATAGATCAATAATCGGGACAATGTGCAACAGATTGCGATAATCCTCCGTAAAAACAACAACATTGATCAATTGATTTAACGATTTGGTATGTTTAGGAGCTTTTTAGAATTCATGCAACATCGTGCAAAAGCGGCTCTGCTTCATAATGCGGTAAAAATAATGGCAACCCACGGTTGGGTTTCAGCTAAGCAATTCAAGGAGCTGGGACCACCGGAGTTTTTGAAAAGCGAACCACTTAAGGCGAGACGTGGTTAAAGCGGATCACCAAGATATTTGATGTCTTTGGATGCTCGGAGGAGCAAAGGTTCCCTTTGCCACCTTTATGTTATTGCGTGAAGAGGCAGATTCTTGGTGGGAATCAGTAAAAGCGTTACTGACTGGCCTTTTCAAGATGTCTTGGGAGAAGTTCCAAGAGGTGTTCAATGACAAGTACTTTCCTGAAAGCATTCTTCACATGAAGGAGGTGGAATTTATCAAGTGGGAGCAAAACAATATGACCGTGTCGCAGTACGAAGCCAAGTTTACCGAGTTGTCCCGATTTGCGTCCCATTTGGTTGTTAATGAGGAGAGAATGACGCGAATGTTTCTAAGAGGTTTGAAACCTGAGATACGTCAATATCTTATCTCTCATAAACTGTGTTTGTATTCAGATGTTGTTAATAGGGCTCAGTTATTGGAGCGCGATAATGAGTCAACCCAACCAAAAGAGAGCAGCTGGGAAAATGATAATACCGGTGATAACAGTCATCAAAGCAGTGACAATAAGCATGGAGGGAATCAACATGCCAGAAATGGTAACCACTTCGGTGGTAATCATGGTCAAAACAATAAGAATGGACATTTCAAGAAGAGAAGGTTCAACAATGACGTGAAGACGTCGACACCAGCACCCGTTTCAAAGGAAGAAGAATGACCACTGGTCGTATATTTCTAATGCGGACAGAAGGGACACATCCGTCCAAACTGTACGCAACAATCCAAAGCGTGTTTTAATTGCGGAAGAGAAGGTCACCTAGCTCAATTTTATAGTATGGTGAAGTCAAGTCCAGCTGGGATAGTGATATCAAAGGATGTCCCAGACAAGCCAAAGTCGGTAGTTTAAGAGAGAGCATTTTTTTCTCGTGACGAGGAACCTGAATAAAATTATCACGGGTATGTTAGTCAGAAACTCTTGCGAAGTCTATACTGTGTGTTGAATCTGGATTCTACTCACTCTTTTATTTCACCTAGTTGTGTTCAATGTTTGAAGTTAACTCCGGAGAAGTTAGACTTTGATATATATGTTTAAACCCAGTTGGGAGAAACCTTCGTTACCTCTACTATTTATAAATCTTGTTCAAATCAACACTTTCACGTTACCTGTCGATCGTATCTCTTTGAAAATACTTGCCTTTGATGTGATTTTAGGAATCGATTGGTTAACTACTCATCATGCTTTTTATAAGGTTGTTAGCTTTCATACTCCTAACCAAACAACTAAAGTTAATCATTGTCATATCAAGCCATAAGTAAAGAGCCCCGATCCTTTCGTTGTTGACTTCCTTGTGTGGAATGCACCGAAGCCAGACTTTCCGTAGGCGACTTCATGAATGAAGATGGCAAGTTGATAGGTATCAATGTGACGTGCTATCCAAGTCTTGGATGAGGGTCACAGTTTTGAAGGATATTTCTATTGTTAATAAATTTCCTGACGTATTCTTGAAGACTTCCTTGCCTACCCCTATAGCGTGAAATCGAATTTTGTATTGACCCCAGTACAAAACCCATTTCTTAAACCCTCAAATATTTCTTCAACCAAAATGAACGTAACATGTGCCAAAGACGTTGACTCGAGCTGTTGAAGATTACGATCGTACCGTTCAATACCATCGTAGGAAAAAGGAACATGGTAGCTAACATGTTGAGTAGAAGATCGTATGCGTTTACAAGTGCGACGTTGTTAACACAAAGACCCATTTCGTATAACTTACAAATGATGAAGATAGAGTTAAAGACTCTAGGGACCCACGTGAAGATGATTTAATATCACGATTAGAATCGGCTTTAATCTATAAAGTTAAAGCCTACTCACTTAATCTTTTTGGTGATGAACACGAAAGAAGAAGGTTCAAGAGGGCGTTATTTTAAATAACAAGAGTTGCTGAAATCTCAACCCTCGATTTAATTAGCCCATTTGAAATCCTCGATCGAGTAGGAACTGTGGCTTATAGACTCGTTTTACTGCCAAGTTTGTCGTGTGTTCATAACATTTTAACGTATCGATGTTACGTAAATATGTGGACGACCCGAACCGCATTATTGATTTAGAACTGAACGAGATAGCGAATGATTTAACGTATGAAGATGTACCTATTAAAATCTTGGATAAGAAGGAGTATATTTTACGCTCAAAGATTATATCTCAAAGAGTTAAAATCAGACGAGGTATCCTCATCTGTTCGGCATACCAGGTGCGTACGTAAATTTCGAGGGAGAAATTTCATAAGGAGGGAAAATTGTAAAACCCCAGATTTTATAAATAAAGATTTAATTTTCTCGAAATAATTTTTTTTTATATAATGGTGTGGATTTGATATAATGTTATAGATGTGGGTAATATTTATAAATTTTGCAAAGTATGCAAGTTGTCATATTATATTCGATTGGTCGGAAAATATTCTTTTTATCAGGGAATATCCGTACGACAGTACAATCATTGGTGGACCCCACAACAGAATTATTGTCGGATGGAGAAAAATATAAAAATATTTTATTGAAAATAACGGCGGAAGTTTTACTGCTATTATCTTGTTGAACCGCTTTCGGTAGTAAAAGTACGATGTCGTGTGGTTGCATAGTAGCTAGCACACTTATTGATTATTGATGCTTATGTGATAAGTCACTCGGTTATTGTTTTATTAGTATTATTAATGTAATAAAATAGAAAAACTTTTTATATAAAAGCAGAATACTTTTATAAAGTTATTCGTTTTATTAGGCTAATAGTAAAATCTTTTTATATAAAATGAGAATACTTTTATAAAGTTATTAGTTTTATTAGACAATAATTAGATTATATTATATTTTATTATGTATAGTCTTTGCATAGTGTTTGCATAGTGCTGCATAGTGTTTGCATAGTAAAATCTTTTTATATAAAATAAAATACTTTTATAAAGTTATTAGTTTTATTAGATTATAAATAGAATATATTATATTTTATTTAAAAGATTTTGCTTTAAATCTGACCGCTCGATTAAAAAAATAAATCAATCTGGACCGTTCATGAATTAGTTACTATGCGTATCCATTCATCTATAAATAGAAGCTCATTCCTTCATTATTTTCATGCAATTCTTTGAAACTCTAGAGAGAGAAATTATAGAGAGAAAGAAGAAAAGTATTCTGCTACTTCCCTACTCTTATATCCAGTTTCTTTTACGGTAAGGAATATTATTTGTTGTACTCGTAAGGGGTATTTTATCTTTTATATTCATGAAGAGAACTTCTGTTATTTTATTCTTTATTATTACATTGGAATAACTTTTATATGCTGGGCTACCTATACTTGGTGAAATTATTCTATTATTCCATTCTTTATTATTACATTTGGAATATCATGTATACATGCGTTTTCTTTTCATGGGACACGATTTCGTCTTTATTATTACATTGGAATATCCTCTCATGCATGCGCGTTTCTTTTGGGACTGATTCGATCTTTATTATTACATTGGAATAACATGTCTATCAAGTACCGCATGCATGGTGATTTCATTGTTATTCCATTCTTTATTATTACATTTGGAACATCCTGCTTGGCATTTAAATTTACTTTGACCGGTTCCGTTATTTATTATTCATTGGAATAACTTTGTCTACAAGTCTGATACCGCATGCATGGTGATTTCTTTTGTTATTCCATTCTTTATTATACTCGGTTGGTTAATGTTTTGACTTCTATACTCCATGAAATTAGTAGAATATCCTTGATATTTGCGCTTCATCCAATATCTTTTCATAGAAATATTCTTCTATGCATTCTTGAATTTTACACCGTAGCGATGTCGGGTTGACAATTTGGGCGTTATTGGTTCTGGATTAATTAATTCTTGAACTTGTTTTATTGAATTCTTATATCACCGCTATCATCATCTTCATGTTTATATTACATTGAAAGTCATTTGTGGCTTTGTAGTGCATATATGGACTTGGTATGATTATGACCGAGGATTATTCGATATAATCATGACCGTAATGTTACAAATGATGTGGAAAAAGTCCTCATTGGCCCGTAGTGCATTGATGGACAGTTTTTGGTATGATTATGGCTATGGATTCTCTTCGGCTAAGGGAGCAAAGATGAATTGTTTTATGGCATGATCATGACCGTTGATGAAAACATAATTATCTTTAGCCCGTAGTGCATGGATAATTCGTGGTCGTGATACTAAATAATATCCTTGGCCTGTAGTGCAGGGATGAATTGATGATGTGGATTATTTATTAAGCTGAGTCTCAGCGATAAAAGTGATGAAAAACCTTTTAAATCATAAAAAATAGTAGATTTTATTCTCTACTTGACTCTTTTAAGGGATTGCTTGTTTCGCTGCCGTTAAACTTGATGTCTATTGTATTTTATCAGTTTAATATTATTGAAAACTAATGATAATTTATTCTGCATTATCTTAGTCATAATATTTTCTTACTGGGCTAGTTGAGCTCACCCTTTCTTTCATTGTTCTCTTCAGGAAATGAGAACGTAGCCAGGACTAGTCGGGGAATGGAGTGACGGTCCAGATGATAGTGATAGTAGTCCCCACTATTCTGTTAAATAGTGTGACAATAAATGTAATGATGACTTATTCTGAGAGTGGATATTATCTAGAAGACAGTATTTGTATTAAAACTCACAGCTCTCTTGTTGTATATTAAAGATTGTATTTGTATTATGTACCATTTATTTGGCAACTCAGAATAGGTGATGTATACCTATTTTGGGGGCGTCAGAAATCATGTGAATCAATAGTTCTAGACATGTGAAAATACGAATTACAGTATAGTACCACCATCTATACCTCCATTTTTAACTTAGTCATGCAAGTATTATCAATCTTGCACCAACTCCCCTAATAGTAACAAGAATATGAAACAATAGTATACACATGTGAATAAATAGTTATAATCATGTGAATTAATAGCAATCAATTGCTCATTTATCCGGTTAAATACCCGATTGGTCAATATAACCTCCAGACATCAATTATTATCGAAATAAATGTCGATTTTTACTAACACAAATAATTCCAACATAATGAAACTATTTTTATCAAAAATATAAATTTTGAAATTTTGAAGTTTGACTTTTCCCAAAAAAGTCAACTGTTGACTTTTTGACCAAATAGTGAATCCCGGAAAATTTTGTGTTTATAGACTATTTTTACTAATTTCATCGTTCCGGACTCAAATATCACGTCCGCGTCTCCAAATTCAACTCCGAACACAACTTAAATTTTTAATAACATTCATCATTAATATTATAACTCACAATATTTATCAACCAGGTCGTTCCCAGGAAAGAGGGGGCTTTCCGATAAGGATTTCTCCCTATTGGCGCGCAATTAGATTATCTAACCTCTCCTTGACAAAACTTCTAGACATTATAAATGTTGTAATTTATAATATAAATAACTTTGTTGTCTCAATTATTGATAAAATAACATTTTATGCAGATGATACTGTGACAATAATTAAATCAATAATATGATAGATATGATGCAGCAATTACTGTAGCAATAATTGAGTATAACTGAGTGACTTCTCACGTAAGCATCAATAATCAATATCGTGTGCTACTACACAACCACGTGTATTACTTTACTTTTACTACCGAGTAGTTCAATAGTATTAACGATAAAACTTCCGCCGTTATTTTCATAACAATATTTTTGTCGTTTTCTCAATTCGACAATAATTCTGTTGTGGGGTCCACCAATAATTGTGCCGTTGTACGAATATTCCCTGCTAAAATGAATATTCTCTTATCAATCGAATATAATATAATAACTTGCATACTTTGCAGAATTTATACATACTACCCACAACTATAACATTATAATAAATTCATTCCATAATATTCAAAAATGATAATTATAGAAAAATCATTTTTATTCATAAAAGTTGGGGTCTTACAGTATTTCTCAAGATTTTTAGATTCCAAGTCAACAAAAATAAATTAAAACAGTATGAATATTCTAAGCTCTGGTTTCTTGCATGGTCCACTAACTTATCTTAATTTCTGAATTCTTTGGAGTACAACACTTAAATGACAAGTTATTATAGGTTACGTGTTTATGTAATGATGTACTCCCTCCCTCACTTAAATCTTAATATAAATCATTTTAAAATTGTATACAAGTATTTAAAAAATAATTATATAACATTAAATATAATATCAATTGTTTATATTGTCCTTATATTAAAAAAATTATTTATTAAACAAAAAATAATAAGAGAACCAAAGTTATATTTACTACTTGAAAAATTAACTACTTGAAATTCTCTGAAACGATTTATATTAAGAGAAGGAGGGACAGAGTATTATATATAAATAAAGTATTCTTTTTTATTTGTCATTTTAGAAAGTGAAATTTGTTAATGAATTAATTTATCATATTATTCATATATTAAATATCAACTTGTTTGTGTTTTATCTTTTCTACTAAATTTTAGAAAAGTAGCATTGAAATTTTATAACTATCCAGACAAAACATTAACTCTATTTTTTAATCAGTGTTTTATTCTAAAACAAATAATACTACTAGAAAGGAAAGGAAAGAAAGGGAAGGGAAGGGAAGGGAAGGAGTAGAACATTATACGAAACATAAACAACGGAATGTGTTATTAAAATATATTACCTAACATATTTTAATTAAATATATTACCTAAAATATTACATAATTTCTGATAAATAATTTTTTTAATAGTAATAATAATAATAATAATAACAACAACAACAACAACAACAACAACAACAACAACAACAACAACAACAACAACAACAACAACAACAACAATAATAATAATAATAATAATAATAGTACTTGTAAGACCCCGGATTTTATGAAATAAAAGTATTCAATTTTTTTTATAATTATTATTTGGTAAATGGTTAAATTGATAACACGTTAAAGTTAAGGGTGATATATGTAAAATTTTTAAAATACGCAAGTGGTTATAAAATACTTATTGTTGTCGGGGAATATTCGTTTGGTCGTTGAATATTCTTTTTGTCGGGAATATCCGTACGACGGCGCAGTTATTTGTGGGCCCCATAATAGAATAATTGTCGAATGAAGAAATTAACAAGTTTGAGTTTTTATAAATAACGGCGTAGTTGTTACCGTTAACACTGTTGGAATACCTGGTGGTTAAAATACAGTGATACACGTTGTTGCATAGTAGCACACGGTATTGCACAGTATTTTTGAATTATTGATTCTTACGTAAGAAGGCACTACTCAATAATTGTTACAGTAATTATTGTTCAATATTTTATTTTATTGATTCAATAATTGCTGCGTTGATAGTTTATATTATTGTTGTTTCAATAATTGTCACTGCACAGTATTTCCCATTATCAGATCAATAGTTCATATTATTTGAATATTATTATTAGATAACATTATTGACAATGTCTAGAAATTTCTGTCAAGGAGAGGTTTGGTCATCTAATTGCGCATCAGTAAGGAGAAATCCTTATTGGAAAGCTGTTAGGTTTGTAATATTCTTGGACGCAATCAAATTGCACAAATAAAGCGGAAACGTGTAAAAATTAGAGTTTAAAAATTTTACAAACCATATACCCGTATCACCCTTTATGCACAATTATTAATTAAACGAAAAAGAAAGAACAAGAATCATACCCTTGAAGATCCGAGCTTCTTCAGGTACAAGTTCACCTCCAATCCTTTTTCGCGTTCAACTTGAATCCACCGGGTTTGGTTCCTTCCTTTGATCAACGTTAGCCACCCAAGTGTTTGGCCTCTAGAGGTGATCCACCAAGAAAGAACAAAAATTCAAGAAGATGAGTGTTTGACAAAACCCTAGTTTTTCTATCTCTATAGAAAAGTACATACTCTCCCAACTATTGGAATTACGTATTCACGTGTTGTGAAAGTGTCAACCACTTCACCCATAATAAGACTCCTCTTATTTATAAATGTAGGCAACCCTCCTTAACAATTAAGGAATTGGGTTTTATTTAATTAATTAAAATTTTTTAATTAATTAAGCTCCCTAATCTTATTAGGGATAATTAATTAAACTCTTTTAATTAATTAACCTCCTAATCTTCTTAGAAATATATGAGAGTACTTTTATTAATTAATTTCCAAACTCCTGTAGGAATTAAATAATAATAATAATAGTAATAATAATAATAAGACTCCTCTTATTAATTTATATTTAATATTTCCAAATTATTAAATAATAAATATTAAGCTATTTAATTTATTCTATCACCATAGATTAAATTAAATATACTTAACTTATTATTACGATTATGCCATTTACTTCTTAAATAATTATTCTTCATTTTATGGTGTGACCCTTTAGGTTCTCCATATTAAACCGATTAGAATAAATCAATTAGAACAATTCTAATCTTATTTAAATAAATAAATTAAATTATTAATTTATTTAAATAAATAATATTTATTCTACAATAGGGATAAGCCTCTCTAGCGATCAACGACTTTTCAGATAATATAGATTTCAACATTAATCATAAAAGAACCTTTGAGTAAATAGTTACCGTACAATTCAATCCATCCACCATACAATGTCCCAATTAAATATAAGACATGGAATTATTGTCAAGTCTTATTTTATTTATTCCTTGGGTTAAGTCGAGCTCTTCCCAAATCATTCATGGAGGAATGTTTAGACAACTTTATCTTTACTGATTCTAGCATTGGCATGTCATTCTGTATCCATAGTATATCAACATATAATACTAGGAATGTCACGACGCTCCCACTGACCCTTTTGTACACACTAGGTTCATTTTTGTTTTTGATAAAATCAAACTCTTTTGATTATCATATCAAAATGAATGTTCCATTTTTGAGAAGATTGCTTCAATCCATTTCTCTGAGTGTCTACAACTCTTACCTTATCGTATGTAACTGGATCATCATCTTCTATGATACGTACCTCATCATCATCTTCTATGATGAATCCATACGTCCCAGGTATCTTCGGTACTATTCCATATTTACAATTCGGTTGTGGTACAATAGGTCTATCTATAGGTTCCTCTTATTTGACTTATAGTGTTTTGTGGTTCTTGAACTCTTCAAGATCTATTATCCTCCCACTAGCCTCTTCAATGATAAAAACCTTTATCTTAGAAGGTAGCGTGTTTCACAACAAACACCTTTTGCTAAGTAGGATTATAGAACATATACCCTAAACTTACTTTAGGATGTCCCACAAATCTGTACTTGTCAAATTTTGTCCCAAGCTTATCTTTTGAAACCTTTTTCACATAAGTTGGACAACCCCTTATCTTAACATACTTAAGATTAGGAATCCTCCCTGTCCATAACTTTTATGGAGTCTTGGGGCCGGATTATGAGGTTACCTTTTTTCGTAGATATGCAGCCATTTCTGGGACATTATCCCAGAAGGATACTGGAATGTCGGTAAAATCATTATGGACCACACCATGTCCAACAAGGTACGATTTTTCCACTCAGATACATCAATCAATTATTGCGTATCAGGAGGCGTCCATTGTGAGAAAACTGTTTGATATGATCTAGAAACTTATTGCACAAGTATTAATTCCTTGATCTAATCAAAGAATCTTAATACTTTGTCAATTTATTTCACTTCTGAATTCTTTGAACCTTTCAAATAATTCACACTTGTATTTCAGAAAATACATATATTCAACTCTTTGAATGATCATCTCCTTTTCTTATACTAATTTTTTCAATATGCAAAATTATTTTCACGTAAGTCAAGTATTCAAAATCCATTAAGTAATATTTCAGTTCTATACAAAACATTATTATTATAAATAGAACAACAATTGTTCTTAATTATAATACCAAAGATTTCATTGTCCAACAACCAAATGGAAGTAATGTTTCTAACAAGAACTGGAATACAATAACAACTTATTGAATTAATAGATTTGCCCGTAGGCATTGCTAAACTATAAGTTTCTATGGATAATGTGGCAACCTTTGCTTCATTTCCCACACATAGGATTACTTATATTTATTTAGCTTTCTACTTCTGATTGGTCCCTTCATAAATCTATATTTATGATAACCAAAGTCGGTATCTAATACCCTAGTAGAACCTTGACTTAAAGAAAATTTTATTTTAAATCATGAACAAATTTGTATTTATAACCGAAACTTCACTAAACTTCTTTGGTTAGCCTCTGCAAGATGCTTGTCGCAGTTTTTTTTCAGTGTCCAGGCTTAATGTAGTGGAAGAAAACTCCTTTGCTATCCATATCAGTTTTGTTCTTATTATCCTTTGTTTTTGCCTTTCTATTTACCTTCTTTGAATCGTTTTTCTTTTCAGAAGATCCTTTGGCTCCTACTAGTAAGACATGGTCTTTCTTGGTTGGAAAATAACTCTCAACATTTTTCAATATATTAAGCAAATCAGCGAGGCTTATATCTAGCTTGTTCATATGAAAAATTCACAACAATTGTGAAAGGAGTCCGGGAGTGAGTGTAAGATCAAATCTTGGCTCAACTCTCCATCCATTACAAAACCCGTTGTCCTAATTGATCAATCAAATTGATTATATTAAGGACTTTTATCTGTACTGTAGTGTCATAGGTTATTCTAGATCGAAAGAGCTCCTTAGATATCTGATATCTATCAGTCCTACTTTCCTCACCATCAACTACTTGATGTGCAGGAATATAGTAAGAGCATCCATAGTTTCATGCTGACGCGGAAGCTCGTTACTCATGGATGCGAGCATGATGCATTGAGCCAACTACACATCATCTTGCCACTTTCTAAAAGTAGCAATCTCTTCCTCAGAGGCATTGTCTGCAACCATTGTAGGGATAAGCGCATTAAGGACATAAGGTAGCTTTTCAGCCATGAGAACTATTCTCAATTCCTTAACTAATCCGTTAAATTCGGTCCGGTTAAATAGCATCTATATGCTTTGCAATGATAGTAATTTAGACATTGTAAAATTCTTTAAATGAATTTCTAATTAACAACATTTTAACATACATTCTTTTATTAATTACCAAAATAATTTAGGTTTTGTTATAGATTGGTATCTCCCACTCTTTTCTTCAAACTATATTACCCTCACTTATATAGTTCGGCAAAATCTAATTAAAGATTTGCTAGTGAGAATAAGGATCCCATTTCAAATGTATATAGCCTTATGGTGACACAACAAACTATATATAAATAAATAGGTAGACAACTTTTGTCAATTACATCAACTATGCAATTCCTTGTATTTTGCCTCTTAGATCATAATGGTCAAGTGTGTGCACATCCGAACTAAAATGATCCAAGTTAAGTCCAACCTAGCGCTCTATATATTCAAAAAAGAAAAATATTGTCCTTGTGGTGACACAACAAAACAATATTGTTCAATTTTCTTTATAAGCATCAAATGTGATAAATTAACATCTTAAATACTTAATAGTTGCCTTGTGGTGACACAACAAACTCATATTAAATATTTAATACTCTATTAATTTTATCATGCTAGAAGGCGACGTTCGATATTCCAAATATTTTTGAACGCTTAGGACTTAATATAAAATATTTGAGCGGTTTGTTATTAATTTGTCTCATCTTGTTTAGCGCACATGCACATATATATATAAAATACGCGTCATATTAATTAACATGCGAAGCATGTTTACAATATATATATATATATATATATATAGTATAAGCATGCACATATAGAATATTATATTCTACCTGGATTGATTATGGACTTTTATTCTAGTTTGGTTCACTAGAGCCACCAAGTGAACCAAAAGGTCAAACCCTAGGGGTGCAAGAATTAATATTTAAATATAACTATTACATTTAAACCCGGGCTCCATTACAAACGGGTCTTCAAGCGCTCTTTGTCCCTCGATCTCCAATTTTTCAAAATAATTCTAACTATTCCTATTACTAAACTATTTAAAATAAACAGAAACCTTGATCAGAAGTCACAGGGAAGTACATAGGAGGGAGATAGAATTTACATTAAGAAAAAAATAGAGAAGACGAGGTACGCAGACCCCATTTAATAAAACCTATGTATTCATGCATCCAACTAAAATAAAATCCAATCACATTGGTCAATAGTCCATAATCAATCTCATTTATTATCATACACATCACCATATGCATCAATAAATAACATTCATCTCGTGAATAATAACATTCAATATATATATTGATATCATTTAATGGACAAATTTAGTTAGTATAAAATCTAATTTTTGAATCAAAATAAACTCCTTTATTTTAATCCAAATTTAAATCAAAATAAAACTATTTTATTTTAATTTATCCAATTTTGAATAAAATAAACTATTTTATTTTAATCAAAATCTTTAATCAAAATAAACTCCTTTATTTTAATTAATGGTGGAATCCAATTCCAAGTAAAAAAAAAAACTCATTTATTAAAGGAAACACGAATTCTCTTTCCTATTCACAAATAAACTCCTTTATTTTGAATAATATGAAATCTTATTCCATATCTAAATAAACTCCTTTATTTAAGAAAACATGGATTCACTTTCCTATTCACAAATAAACTCTTTTATTTTGAATAATATGAAATCTTATTCCATATTTAAATAAACTCTTTTATTTAAGGAAACATGAAAACAAATTTCAACTCCAATTAGTTATCATGGAATCTAATTCCAACTCTAATTAGTTAGCATAAAATCTAATTTTAAAATTAAAATAAACTTTTTATTTTAAGATTAAAATAAACTTTATTTTAATTATAAAATTATTAACGAGAATATATATATATTATAACTAAACCGTTATATATAATATAACTAAACTATTTTAGTATTAATATATATAACTAAACCATTATTTAAATATATATAATATATAGATATCATAAGATATTAACTTAAGTAATATAAGATATTAACTTAAGTAACATTCTGCATATTATGAATATTATGATTCTCAGGTGACTCATGAATTTCTTTGTCCTGTGCCACGTGAATCATATGACCATCCAGCAACATCATATCTATATATATAAATCCCTTAAACATGCAGGAGACAACAACAACAAAATCGAATCGCGAAACAGGAATCGCGAATTGTTTACAGCTTTTCCTTTTTTTTTTCTTTTTTTTTATTATATTTTACACAACAAAATTATGCCCAATTAAATTGTTCTAAACACATATCAATATACATATCAAATTAAAAATAATTAATAATTCGCATAAAAGTTTGGCTCAAATGCCACTGTTAGGTTTGTAATATTCTTGGACGCAATCAAATTGCACAAATAAAGCGGAAACGTGTAAAAATCATAGTTTAAAAATTTTACAAACCATATACCCGGATCACCCTTTATGCACAATTATTAATTAAACGAAAAAGAAAGAACAAGAATCATACCCTTGAAGATCCGAGCTTCCTCAGGTACAAGTTCACCTTCAATCCTTTTCGCGTTCAACTTGAATCCACCGGGTTTGGTTACTTCCTTTGATCAATGTTAGCCACCCAAGTGTTTGGCCTCTAGAGGTGATCCACCAAAGAAGAACAAAAATTCAAGAAGATGGGTGTTTGACAAAACCCTAGTTTTTCTATCTCTATAGAAAATGGCATACTCTCCCAACTATTGGAATTACGTATTCACGTGTTGTGAAAGTGTCAACCACTTCACCCATAATAAGACTCCTCTTATTTATAGATGTAGGCAACCCTCCTTAACAATTAAGGAATTGGGTTTTATTTAATTAATTAAATTCTTTTAATTAATTAAGCTCCCTAATCTTATTAGGGATAATTAATTAAACTCTTTTAATTAATTAACCTCCTAATCTTATTAGGAATATATGAGAGTACTTTTATTAATTAATTTCCAAACTCCTGTAGGAATTAAATAATAATAATAATAGTAATAATAATAATAAAACTCCTCTTATTAATTTATATTTAATATTTCCAAAATATTAAATAATAAATATTAAGCTATTTAATTTATTCTATCACCATAGATTAAATTAAATATACTTAACTTATTATTACGATTATGCCATTTACTTCTTAAATAATTATTCTTCATTTTATGATGTGACCCTTTAGGTTCTCCATATTAAACCAGTTGTGAATAAATCAATTAGAATAATTCTAATCTTAATTAAATAAATAAATTAAATTATTAATTTATTTAAATAAATAATATTTATTCTACAATAGGGATAAGCCTCCCTAGCGATCAACGACTTTCCAGATAATATAGATTTCAATATTAATCATAAAAGAACCTTTGAGTAAATAGTTACTGTACAATTTAATCCTTCCACCATACAATGTCCCAATTAAATATAAGACATGGAATTATTGTCAAGTCTTATTTTATTTAATTATATGTATTTCGACTCTTAAATGCACAACTCCAAATAATGCAAATTAGAAACTCCTTTCTAATTTCATTCTATATTGGCCAAGGACTATTAAGTTGTCATTTATCGAATCATATAGGACATTTCTCTTCTTTTACTAAAAGTGGTAGATTCTTTATTGATCATACATTATCTCCATGTATAACTTATTATACCCAAGCATACCTTTTGATATACCCTAAGGGTCTTAAGGAATAAGTCAAAGTATAACTCATCATACACAAGATACTATGATGATCTCAAGTCTAAGGATCACTTATACTACTATCACTACAGGAATTACTATTGATAGGCAAATAAAACTCCATTAGGTATTCCTTAGCGAGCCACGTTCAGTGAACTTATTCTCTAATAAGTACCTACATACTTGCTTTAGTGTCTCCACACAAATGATCATAAGATCAATCACCCTCATCCAATGAGCAAGCAACGTATGTACCAATCTATCCGGATTCACTAATCCCCAATTTAGTAATCCAACGATTGGGAACTATTTTAGTTTTAAGCTTTCTAAGAATTTAGATCTCATTAGAATGATCATCATCATTATTCTAAAAGCATTGCTTAAAACTATGGGTTTATCACATATTATAAAACAGAATCATGTAGATAATTTAAAAGCCTTTAATAAATTAATACTTTTTATTAATAAATGAATAAGATTGTTACAAAGTATATGCTTTATCATCCAATATGATTGGCTTGTGTGCATACTACTTTCAAAAGCCCCTCTTTCTTGGGAACTACCTGGTTGTCATTGTTGCGATTCTGTAATATTATTTGTGAAAAATTAATTATTGATTTATATGATAATAAAATATTTATTTGATGTGGATATAGATGATTGATTTATTTATGTGGTTATAAATGAAGGAATTAATGTTGAGGTATTTTATCAGTATTATGTCAGATTGGAGGTATTAAAAGATCAATCGGTGTTCTTAAAGCTCTATTGCGTGAGTTATAATTTTAATCTGACCGTTGGATCGTTGTGATTTTTGTATGTTATATATATATGAGTTGAGTGTATGTTCACAAATTTTGAACCGTTACGCATGATTTGTTATGAATTTTAAAAGGTGTTGAAACGGTGTTTAAAATCATCTGTTTGTGGATTTCGGATATTTTCGGTCTGAAATTTGGAAAAACTGCAAAGTTGTAGAGAATTCGATTTCGTGTGGAATGGACATAAAATTCGTATTTTTCTTATAAACGGTCTATTTTCTATGAATTATTGAATTTCGAAAAATAAAATAATTTTTATTAAAATTATGGGTGGGACCCACTTTTACTTTTCAAACCATGTGCTAGAATTGTTTTGTCAAATGTGGTGGTTGGTCTTTGATGGCTGGTGTGGTGGCGTAGGAAATGAGAAAATAATAATAATAATAATATTATATTTTATTAATTTAGCCTCCTTTGGTGTTCTAGCATTTTCCTATAAATAGGTGCTTATGTTAGAATTGAAAATCACACCAAAAACAAGATTTCTTTCTCTCTATATGATCAAGCATATTTTTGTGAGTATTTAGATACTTTGAGAGTTGCTATTCAGTGGAAGTTTCCTTCGGCTTTACATCCGATATTCCAGTCAGAAGTACTGCTCTTTTGAGGTAGGGGATTTTAAGGGTTGTTATGTTTTTCATGTTTCGTAATTTTTCAGACCTTCAAAAATTCTGAAAAAATTTAAAATGATAATTTGATGAGTTTTATTGATTGTGTTCAAAAATGGCGATTTTTGGATGTATAGATTAGGAGTTATGAATTTTATGAGAAAATACTATTTTAAAAGTAAACCCTTATAACTCCTTGTGGTTCACTCCAAAATTGATGAAATATTTATTGGGAGTACAACTATATAATATCAGTATACCCTGTAAATTTAAGAATTTTTGGACAAAAGTACAATTTATGATAAATGTTTAAATATTCGGCAGTTTTTACCATATGAAAAATAGTAAATAAATTTTACAAATTCTGAAAAAAATATATGTTCAATATGGGACTATATTATCCTAAATCCCATAAAATAAATATTTTTGGAACTAATTTTGTATTTTTCATGAAAATGGATTAGTTATGAGTAAATGAATTAAATATGTTATGTGAAGTAAGAAAATTGGAAAATATGATTTTATGGCTTGAGAATCTTATATGAGGTATATGAAGATTTTTTATGAGGGTTTTGATTATTGGTGATGAAATCTTATGAGTTTGGCATTTTAGGATGATTAAATGTATTAATTCATAAAGTGTAAACAATTAAATAAATTGTTAATAAGTTTACGAAATGATTAAAATATTGTGGTAATATTAATAATATTAGATTATGAGATTATTAAGTGATTTATAACATTTGGATTAAGGTGTTATGAAATCATTGATTTATGAATCTTACTCTTGAGATTAAATTTATATGTTGATTATATTGTTTTTTTATCATATATAACATTTTTATAATCTTGGTGAAGAAATTTCTCTTTGATTTGAGTGTAAAGATGGGTAGATTATTGGTATGATCATGAATATGGGTTCTCTTTGGCCAGTAGTGCAAAGTTGAATCGTTGACTGGTATGATCATGACCATTGAATTTACAATTGAATATTTTTAGCTTAGGTGCAAAGGTGAATTGATCAACATGATTATAATTATAGTTTATATAAATTCTGAAATTATTATGTATTTCTGTGAGATATTAATATCTTTGGCTTGTAGTGCAAAGATGAATTATTAATGAATATCTTTGGCCCGTAGTGTAAAGATGACCTGTTGTTGAATATCTTTGGCCGGTAGTGCAAAGATGACCTGTTGTTGAATATCTTTGGCCTGTAGTGCAAAGATGAACTGATAATGAATATCTTTGGCCCGTAATGCAAAGATGAATTTATTAGTTTGATTATAAACAGGAACTGTGATTTGGTATAACCATGATCTTTGATGTTTCAGGTAAAGACAGGTGATGAAAATTATCTTCGTCCTCGATGAGAAGAGGAATTTAGAATCACAATTATGATTATGAGTTATTCATATGATTGTAGAAGGGAACTGTTGATTGATGTTACAGGGATAAAACATTATTGGTGGACTTTTAATGTGGAGAAAATAATAGACTTTATAGTCTATTTGACTCTTCTAATAGATTGCTCGTTCCGCTGCAACTATGGTTGAAAAGTTTTATCATCTACCATATGTTTTAAATCTCTGATTTATTACTGATGAAGGCTATTGATAATTTAATTATCTTTAGTCATGATATTCTTTACTAAGCTAGTTGTGCTCACCCTTTTGCTTCCCAATTCCTTTCAGGTAATAAGAGTGTACCGGGGTCGGCCCGGGGATAACGGGGAATAGTGTGGTGGTGCATCGAGGCCAAAGTTTCTCAACACATTATAAAACGGAATGACATACAATATATAATTGTAGTGAGGGCCTAAGATGTGTGTGTCGTATATTATACGTCACTTAATAATTGATTTTGGTGAACAACAATAGGGTGAAGTGAACCCTTCTTTGGAAGGGTGTTTTGCCACTATCATACAAGATGTCTAATGACATATAAACTCGTGTTATCATAAGACAGGGTTGTGCACATCCACTTGCAGAGTATATCTACGAGCACTACCTATATGATCTTGGAGTTTATTTGAAATATAATTTTGAACTGGAGACAGTGGAGATATTTATATGTCAAGAGAAGACTCACCATTGGAAATAACATGATATTAATCTTCTCGTTTTTCTTTGGGGTCTATTAGGTCAACCAAGGATACTTATGTGGGCATATGATATCTATTGTAACCTAGACGCACGGCCTCCCATGTACGAAGGTTTCCTTGAGCACTTTCCAAATATTTTAATTACTAAAACAGTTATTGACTGTACCTTTTTGTAAGGTGCCATTGTGACGTGCTATCATTAGTTGGGACATGAGTCACAGTTGGTATATATTTGTATAAAAACTCACAGCATACGTGTTGTTGTATTTTGCACGATAATTATAGTAATAAAGTTGTAGTTATTTTCTGTACCATGTATTTGGCTACTCAGAATAGGTTGGATGGATTGGACCTATTTTGGGGCATCATAGTTGGTATCAGAGCTTAGGGATATCATCTCTAGCGGAGATCCGGGATTAGAACTAGGAAGGGAGAGACGAGTAATATACTTCGCTAGTGTGTGTCCTACCTAAGCTGAATTTTCTTACTTAAGTTGACAAATTGTGATATGTCAATTAACCTTTATTTTGAAGCTGTATTCTAGAATGATATCTGAATTACAGGAGATGAGCAATGGAGAAATTATGAGGACAGGAAAGATGCAATCTGAAATAAAAGCAAGGTATTCTCAACTCTTTGAAATACCAGGTACGTAAATTTCGGGGACGAAATTTCATAAGGAGGGGAGATTTTAAGGCCCCAAATTTTATGAAATAAAAGTATTCAATTTTTCTTATAATTATTATTTGGTAAATGGTTAAATTGATAACAAGTTAAAGTTAAGGGTGATATATGTAAAATTTTCAAAATACGCAAGTGGTTATAAAATACTCATTGTTGTCGGGGAATATTCGTTTGGTCGTGGAATATTCTTTTTTGTTTTGAATATTAAATGCACGACTGAAAGTCATTTATGGGCCCCATAATGTAATAACTGTCGAATGAAGAAAAAACGACAAGTTTAAGTTTTTATAAATAATGGCGTGTAGTTATTACTGCTAACACTATTGGAATACACGGTGGTTAAAATACGGTGATACGCGTTGTTGCACGATGGAAGATTGCCTGTATTGCCGATATTTTGAATTATTGATTCTTACGTAAGAAAAAACTACTCAATAATTGTTACAGTAATTACTATTCAATATTTTATTTTATTGAGTCAATAATTACTTCGTTGATAGTTTATATTATTGTTGTTTTAATAATTGTCACTGCACATTATTTCTCATTATCAGATCAATAATTCATATTATTTGAATAATATTATTAGATAACATTATTGGCAATGTCTAGAAAGTTCTATCAAGGAGAGGTTTGGTCATCTAATTGCGCGCCAGTATGGAGAAATCATTATTGAAAAGCCCCCTCTTTCCTGGGAACTGCCTGGTTGTCATTGTTGTGATTCTGTAATATTATTTGTGAATAATTAATTATTGATTTATATGATAATGAAATATTTATTTGATGTGGATATAGATGATGGATTTATTTATGTGGTTATAAATGAAGGAATTAATGTTAATATATTTTATCAGTATTTTGTCAGATTGGAGGTATTAAAAGATCAATCGGTGTTCTTAAAGCTCTATTGCGTGAATTATAATTTTAATCTGACCGTTGGATCGTTGTGATTTTTGGATATTTTATACATATATGAGTTAAGTGTAAGTTCACAAATTTTGAACCGTTAAAAATTAACGCATGATTTGTTATGAATTTTAAAAGGTGTTGAAACGGTGTTTATAATCATCCGTTTGTGGATTTCAGATATTTTTGGTTTGGAATTTGGAAAAACTTTCTTCTGCAAAGTTGTAGAGAATTCAATTTTTGTGTGGAATGGATATAAAATTCGTATTTTTCTAATAATGGTCTATTTTCTATGAATTATTGAATTTCAGAAAATAAAATAATTTTTATTAAAATTATGTGTGGGACCCACTTTTACTTTTCAAACCATGTGCTAGAATTGTTTTGTCAAATGTGGTAGCTGGTCTTTGATGGCTGGTGTGGTGGCGTAGGAAATGAGAAAATAATAATAATAATAATAATATATTTTATTAATTTAGTCTCCTTTGGTGTTCTAGCATTTTCCTATAAATAGGTGCTTATGTTAGAATTGAAAATCACACCAAAAACAAGATTTCTTTCTCTCTATATGATCAAGCATATTTTTGTGAGTATTTAGATACTTTGAGAGTTGCTATTCAGTGGAAGTTTCCTTCGGCTTTACATCCGATATTCCAGTCAGAAGTACTGCTCTTTTGAGGTAGGGGATTTTAAGGGTTGTTATGTTTTTCATGTTTCGTAATTTTTCAGACCTTCAAAAATTCTGGAAAAATTTAAAATGATAATTTGATGAGTTTTATTGATTGTGTCCAAAAATGGCGATTTTTGGATGTATAGATTAGGAGTTATGAATTTTATGAGAAAATACTATTTTAAAAGTAAACCCTTATAACTCCTTGTGGTTCACTCCAAAATTGATGAAATATTTATTTGGAGTACATCTATATAATATCAGTATACCCTGTAAATTTTAGAATTTTTGGACAAAAGTACAATTTATGATAAATATTTAAATATTCGGTAGTTTTGGCCATATGAAAAATAGTAAATGAATTTTAAAAATTCTGAAAAAAATATATGTTTAATATGAGACTATGTTATGCTAAATCCCAGAAAAAAAATATTTTTCGAACTGATTTGGTATTTTTCATGAAAATAGATTTGTTATGAGTAAATGAATTAAATATGTTATGTGAAGTAAGAAAATTGAAAAATATGATTTTATGGCTTGAGAATCTTATATGAGGTATATGCAGATTTTTAATGAGGGTTTTGGTTATTGGTGATAAAATCTTATGAGTTTGACATTTTAGGATGATTAAATGCATTAATTCCGAAAGTGTAAATAATTAAAATAAATTATTTATAAGTTTACGAAATGATTATAATATTGTGGTAATATTAATAATATTAGATTATGAGATTATTAAGTGATTTATAACATTTGGATTAAGGTGTTATGAAATCATTGATTTATGAATCTTACTCTTGAGATTAAATTTATATATTGATTATATTATTTTTTATCATATATAACATTTTTATAATCCTGGTGAAAAAAATTCTCTTTGAATTGAATGTAAAGATTGGTAGATTATTGATATGATCATGACTATGGGTTCTCTTTGGCCAGTAGTGCAAAGTTGAATCGTTGACTGGTATGATCATTACCATTGAATTTACAATTGAATATTTTTAGCTTAGATGCAAAGGTGAATTGATCAACATGATTATAATTATGGTTTATATAAATTCTGAAATGATTATGTATTTCTGTGAGATATTAATATCTTTGGCCTGTAGTGCAAAAATGAATTATTAATGAATATCTTTGGCCCGTAGTGCAAAGATGACCTATTGTTGAATATCTTTGGCCGGTAGTGCAAAGATGACCCGTTGTTGAATATCTTTGGCCTGTAGTGCAAAGATGAACTGATAATGAATATCTTTGGCTCGTAGTGCAAAGATAAATTTATTAGTATGATTATAAATAGGAACTGTGATTTGGTATAATCATGATCTTTGATTTTCAGGTAAAGACAGGTGATGAAAATTATCTTCGTCCTCGATGAGAAGAGGAATTTAGAATCACAATTATGATTATGAGTTATTCATATAAATGTGGAAAGGAACTGTTGATTGATGTTACAGGGATAAAACATTATTGGTGGACTTTTAATGTGGAGAAGATAATAGACTTTATAGTCTATTTGACTCTTCTAATGGATTGCTCGTTCCGCTGCAACTATGGTTGAAAAGTTTTATCATCTACCATATGTTCTAAATCTCTGATTTATTACTGATGAAGGCTATTGATAATTTAATTATCTTTAGTCATGATATTCTTTACTGAGCTAGTTGTGCTCACCCTTTTGCTTCCCAATTCCTTTCAAGTAATAAGAGTGTAGCTGGGTCGAGCGGGGATAACAGGGGAATAATGTGGTGGTCCGAGACTATCAAAGTTTCTCAACACATTATAAAACGGCATGACATACAATATATAATTGTAGTGAGGACCTAAGATGTGTGTGTCGTATATTATACGTTACTTAATAATTAATTTTGGTGAACAACAATAGGGTGAAGTGAACCCTTCTTTGGAAGGGTGTTTTGCCACTATCATACAAGATGTCTAATGACATACAAACTCATGTTATCATAAGACAGGATTGTGCACATCCACTTGCTGAGTATATCTACGAGCACTACCTATATGATCTTGGAGTTTATTTGAAATATAATTTTCAACTGGAGACAGTGGAGATATTTATATGTCAAGAGAAGAATCACTATTGGAAAGAACATGATAGTAATCTTCTCGTTTTTCTTTGAAGTCTATTAGGTCAACCAAGGATAATTCTTTGGGCATATGATATCTATTGTAACCTAGACGCAAGGCCTCTCATGTACGAAGGTTTTCTTGAGCATTTTCTAAATATTTTAATTTCTAAAACAGTTATTGACTGTACCTTTATGTAAAGTGCCATTGTGACGTGCTATCTAAGGTTGGGACATGAGTCATAGTTGGTATATATTTGTATCAAAACTCACAGCATACGTGTTATTGTATTTTGCACGACAATTGTAATAATAAAGTTGTAGTTATTTTCTGTACCATGTATTTGGCGACTCAGAATAGGTTGGATGGATTGGACCTATTTTGGGGGCGTCACAGTACTAATAATAATAATAATAATAATAATAATAATAATAATAATAATAATAATAATAATAATAATAATAGTACTAATAATAATAATAATAATAATAATAATAGTAAGAATAATAATAATTATTATTATTACTAATATTGTTATTATTATTATTTTTAGTACTATTATTATTATTATTACTATTATTATTAGTACTATTATTATTATTATTATGCAAATCTTGGAACTAAATTTCATATTGATAGAAATTGTTTCTTTTATAATGAATGTATAGTACAATGGGTCCATAGAAATGGTTATAAAAAAACTAAATCTTGCAACTAAATTTCATCATACCTCAAACGCTCATGAACAGAGTTCGGATCATGGGACAACTTGAGCCTGACAGAGCACCATGCACGTGGCCAAAAGCCCATCATTTATCTACTAATAATAATAATAACAATAATAAAAGTAATAATAATAATAATAATAATAATAATAATAATAATAATAATAATAATAATAATAATAGTAATAATAATAATAGTACTAATAATAATAACAACAACAATACTAATACTAATAATAATAATAATAATAATAACAACACTAATAATAATAATAACAATAATAGTACTAATAATAATAATAATAATAATAATAATAATAATAATAATAATAATAATAATAATAACAATAATAATAATAGTAATATAATAGTAGTACTAATAATAATAATACAACAATAATAATAATAATAATAATAATAATAATAATAATAATAATAATAATAATAATAATAATAATAATAACAATAACAATAATAATACTAATAATAATAATAATAATAATAATAATAATAATTATTATTATTATTATTACTACTATTATTGTTATTATTATTATTAGTACTATTATTATTATTATTATTATTATTATTATTATTATTATTGTTGTTATATTATTATTAGTACTATTATTATTATTACTATTATTGTTATTATTATTATTATTATTATCAAGACTATTATTATTATTATTATTATTATTACTATTAAAAAAAATATTTACAGAAAATTATGTAATATTTTAGGTAATATATTTAATTAAAATATGTTTTTTCCGGTAAATATATCCTTAAGGATTGCTATGGGAACTGCTTGAGAGAAGTTGTCTTTTAATTTGGGGATTTAATTGTTTAGTTATAAATATTAATCTTTGCAAAATAATAACAATAAAACCTATGTGGTCATTGGACCAATGTTCCAAATTAGAGGTTCCGTGTTCGAAATTGTGCATCTACATAATTTTAGAAAGTCTACTTTACATTTTACCCCCGTTCCTTGTGTATTATGCCTAACAGGCAACATACGCACACAGCCTACTGCTTCATGTCATATTTAATTGAATTCAAATATTCTAAACAGTATGAATATTCTAAGCTCTGGTTTCATGCATGGTCCACTAACTTATCTTAATTTCTGAATTCTTTGGACTACAACACTTAAATGACAAGTTATTATAGGTTACGTGTTTATATAATGATGTACTCCCTCCCTCACTTAATATAAATCGTTTTAAAATTATATACAAGTATTAAAAAAATAATTATAGAACATTAAATATAATATCAATTGTTTTTATTGTCCTTATATTAAAAAAAAATTATTTATTGAGCAAAAAATAGTAAGAGAACCAAAATTATATTTACTACTTGAAAAACTAACTACTTGAAATTCTCTGAAATGATTTATATTAAGAGAGGGAGTATTATATATGATTAAATATGATTTACTATCCTAAACTATAGACCATATTCCACTTCGGTGATCCAGCTTTCAATTTTGTCAATTAGATGATTGAACTATTAATTTTTTCCGATTTTCATTCATTGGATGCCTTGCGTAAATTGGCGACGCGGGCATCCTAGTAGGCTAAATGAGTGCTTTTGTGTAAAAAGAATATATATTTTTAATGAGATCAAAAGATAAAAATGTTAAATAACAAATAAAACAACTAAAAATTACACAAATAATATAATAATTAGTTATATATAAAAATAAAAATAAAAGGCGCTTTTTTTGTAATAAAAATAAATAAAAAGCGCAATTTTTTTGTAATAATAAAAAATGCGCTTTTTTTGTAATAAAAATAAATAAAACGCAGTTTTTTTGTAATAATAAAAAACTCACTTTTTTTAATAAAATAAAATAAAAATAAAATGCGCTTTTTTAGTAATAAAAACGCAGTTTTTTTAATAAAAATAAATAAAACACAATTTTTAATAAAAATAAATAAAAAATGATATTTTTAATAAAAATAAATAAAACACAGTTTTTGTTGAAAATGGGTTTGACAAAATAAATATTAAAGCATTTTGAGGCTTAATTTATTATAGGACCCACATTCCGAAAATGTCGGGGTTTTGCACAAATGCGTTCTCCTCAACGAGGAGTGTAACGTGGTATATTTATGTGTTCAAATCCATTAAGAATTGAATGAGAAAATTGACTCCAAAGTCACCTACTTGAAATGTTGAAAAATACAAAGTCCCACATAGGGCAATAAAGGGAAAAATAGTCTTTATATATGGGATGTTTGCTCAATGGGAAGGGCCCCAAGGGGCACCCCACTTTTGTGGAAGAGAGAGGACCTAGCCAAGGCTTGGTTCGAACTCACACGCGCGCGCCGTCGCCGCCACCCGTTGGGTCGTGGCGTGGCGTGCGGGTCGGTTCATGATATATAATTTTTTAGACAAAATCTGTTTAATAAATTATCAGATTTTGTTTAAGGTTATTATCAATACTACGTAGTTTTGTTGTGTGCCAACGGTAATAAACTGCCTAATGCTTCTATAAATTAGTATGGGCGCCAACAGAACAGAACATACTTTTAATTTTTTCCCGTCCCGTCCCGTTCCTTTCCTTCCTTCCCCGTTCTGCAATAAGAAATTCTCGTTCTTTCCCTTCTGCAAAAATTCCGTTTCTGCAGATTCCGTTCCTTCCCACCGTTCTGTAGTGTTTTCCCATTCTGCAAATATTTTCCCGTTTTCTGAGTAAGTGTATTCATGCACCATTTTCATGCATCATTATTATTAACAATAAAGTTCGAGTATATAACATAAAAATTGGTTCAATGTGTTCTTAATTTTGAAGTGCTTCTAATTAAGAACTGGAAATCCGTTTTATCTTGGGAAGCAATTATTCAATTAATCCTTAGCACCTGTGAGGGAATAAATTTGCTTTAAGGAGATTTTGTGAATTCAAAGCACTCAGATTTATATGATTTTTATTTTGATAATTGGTTTCTATTTTGCTTAATTTTATATATCTATATATATATATATATATATATATATTAAATAATACTATATATTATAGTCTACAATCTTAAAGCAAATTTATATTTTCTGTAATTATAGTATTGTTTTATGTGAACAGAAATTTGTTTTATAAAACAAGGTTTTATTTTGTAAAAACTGCATTTGTGTATTGAAATTCTGCAAATTTAGTTGAATTTTAATACACTGTTTTTACATGTTTGTATAAAAACAGAATGTATATTCTGTTATCATGTGCATGATTATATAACATTTTGTTTATTCTGTCACTGTTTGCATGATTATATAACAGTTTGTTTATTCTGTTATTGTGTGCATAAATTTTAAGTACTCTAAAAATTTAGTGCATGTTAATACATGTTAATATAAATTATTACATTATTAAATATATTACGAAATATTACATGTTAGTTGATTTATATATTACATTATTATATATATATATATATATATATATATATATATATATATACATGTTAATTCTATTATTGTTTGTATATAACAGTTTAATTATTTTGCATGTTAATGAACATAATATTCTGTTATTTATATTCATATAACAGTTTATTTTGATTGCATGTTAAGATATATTATTGTGTTAAATAATAAAATACTCTGCAAAAACAAATTTGTAAACAAAATTTGTTACATCTTGTACAAACAGAAATTTGTTTCTGTTTATTGACAATTGTCTTCTTTGTATAAACAGAAATGGCATCCACTAGTAACATTCTTGTCGTGAGTATGTCTCATGGAGAAAAGCCTGAAAGGTTTAATGGAACGAATTTCAAGCGTTGGCAACAAAAAATGTTATTCTATCTCACAACATTAAATTTGGCACGGTTTCTACAAGAGGACTGTCCTACTCTTGTTGAAGGAAAAACTGACAAAGAAAAGGTGGCTGCAGTTGATGCATGAAAACATGCAGATTTCCTTTGCAGAAATTATGTAATGAATGGTTTAGATAATACATTATATAATGTATATTGTACTATTTAAACTGCAAAAGAACTTTGGGAATCTTTAGATAAGAAATATAAAACTGAAGATGCTGACATGAAAAAATTCATAGTCGGTAGATTTCTTGATTATAAAATGATAGATTCCAAAGCAGTTATCACTCAGGTTCAAGAATTACAAGTAATTCTACATGACATTCATTCTGAAGGAATGTCATTAAGTGACTCATTCCACGTTACTGCAATGATTGAAAAACTTCCACCATCGTGGAAAGACTTCAAGAATTATCTGAAGCATAAACGCAAAGAAATGAATCTTGAAGAACTGATCGTGAGACTAAGGATTGAAGAAGACAATCGAGGATCTGAGAAGAAAAGTTTGAAGAATTTCATTGAAGCAAAGGAAAATGTTGTAGAACAAAGGCCAAACAATAATAAAAGGGAGCGTGAAGGTAAAGATACTTTCAAGGCCAAGAAAAAATTCAAAGGCAAGTGCTTCAATTGTGGCATCCAAGGACATAAATCAAATGAATGTCGAAAGCCAAAGAAGTTCAAGAAAGAACAAAAGCCTCAGGCAAATGTGACAGAACTGGAAAAGTTTTTTGAAAATGTCTCAGACATTAATCTTTCTGCAGTTGTATCTGAATGCAATTTGGTAGGAAACCCCAAAGAATGGTACGTGGACACTGGGGCTACTCGTCACATTTGTTCCAGCAAATGGATGTTTTCTACATACAAACCAGTAGAAAATGATGATCAACTATTCATGAGAAATTCCTCAAGTTCAAAGGTTGAAGGACGTGGAAAGATTGTATTAAAAATGACATCTGACAAAGAACTGACTTTGAACGAAGTGCTTCATGTGCCATATATTCGCAAAAATCTAGTTTCTGGGTCACTACTTAGCAAAAATGGCTTCAAGTTGGTCTTTGTGTCTGATAAATTTGTACTTACTAAAAATGATATGTTTGTAGGAAAGGGCTACATGACTGATGGGCTCTTTAAGATGAATGTTATGACTGTTGTACCAATGTCTATTGATAATAATAAAATTAATTCTTCTGTTTACTTGTTAGAATCTTCAAATATATGGCATTCTAGATTAAGACATGTTAATTATAATACTTTGCGTAGATTAATTAATTTAGAGTTCTTGCCTAAATTTGATATTAATCTAAAACATAAATGTGAAATTTGTGTTGAATCAAAAATAACAAGATTATCCTTTCATTCTGTTGAAAGAAAAACTGAATCTCGAGATTTAATTCACACAGATATATGTGACTTAAAGTTTGTGCAAACAAGAGGTGGGAAAAAATATTTCATAACCTTTATTGATGATTGCACACGATATTA
>CM035128.1:20768683-20886183 GCA_020205605.1 Panax ginseng
TAATAAAATATAATATATTCTAATTATTGTCTAATAAAATAAATAACTTTATAAAAGTATTCTGCTTTTATATAAAAGATATTACTATGCAAAATATTATGCATAATAGAATATAATATATTCTATTTATAGTCTAATAAAATGAATAACTTTATAAAAGTATTTTATTTTATATAAAAGCTTTTTCTGCTTTTATTACATTAATAATACTAATAAAACAAAACCGAGTGACTTCTCACGTAAGCATCAATAATCAATACTGCAGTGCTACTATGCAACCACGCCAGATTCATATTTTTAACATCGAGTGTTTCAAATAGCTAATCTGCATAACTTCCACCGTTATTTTCATAAAATATTTTTGTCGCTTTATCAATCCGATAATAATTACATTAGGGGTCCACCAATGATTGCTACCATTATATTTAATATTACCTAATAAAATGAATATTTCCCGACCAATCGAATATAATATGACAACTTGCATACTTTGCAAAATTTATAAATAGTACCCGCAACTATAACATTATATCAAATCCACACCATAATATTAAAAAATTATTTCGAGAAAATTAAATCTTTATTCGTAAAATTTGGGGTTTTACAATCTCCACTCCTTATGAAATTTTGCCCTCGAAATTTACGTACGTACCAGGTATGCCGAACAGGTGAGGATACCTCATTTGATTCTAACTCTTAAGGTATAACCTTTGAGTGTCGAATATAATCCTTTTTATCCAATATTTTAACACGTATCTCCTCATACGTTAAATCTTCTGCTATCTCGTCCGGTTATAAATCAGTAATGTGGTTCAGGTCGTCCACATATTTACGTTGTAAGAGCCCAACTTATTATAAATAAAATTGAATTTCCTCTATTTATTATTTTGAAGTAGTAAGGGTTAATTTGATTAATGTGGTTAGTTATGGGTAAAATGCGTAAATATTTCAAATAAGCAAGTGGTTATAAATTGTTGTTTGGGAATATTCGCTTTGGTCGTGGAATATTCTTCTTTGCTTGGGAATATTTGTACTACGACGCCAAATTTTGTGTGGGCCCCATAACGAAAAAAGCAATTGGATGAAGAAAATGACAAATATAAGTTTTTTATAAAAGACGACGTAGTTGTTATTCAAGTAATCTTGTTGAAATACTCTTGTGGTTAAAACACAAGAAGACATTACAGTATTGCACCAATTATTGATTCTTACGTAAGAAGGCACTACTCAATAATTGTTACAAAGAATTATTGTTCAATATTTTATTTTATTGATTCAATAATTGATGCGTTGATATTTTATATTATTGTTGTTTCAATAATTGTCATTACACAGTATTTTCCATTATCGAATCAATAATTCATATTATTTGAATAATATTATTGGATAGCAATATTGGCAATGTCTAGAAAGTTCATCTAAGGAGAGGTTAGGTCATCTAATTGCGGCCAAAGAAGGAAAAAATCCTTATTGAAAGCCCCTCTTCCCGTGAACTGCTGGTTACGATGATTGTGATTCTGTAATATTATTTGTGAATAATTAATTATTGATTTTATGATGAAGAAAATATTAATTTTATGTGGATATAGATGGAGAAATTTTTTAATGTGACAATTGTTAAAAATTAATATTTTATCTTTTTCTGATAAAATAATTCATTTAAATATATTATTATATTTTAATAATATAATAATGATGATATTTTTACAATGAATGTGGGATATATGAGTATATGAGGAGGATGAGTATTTTTTGTTACTAAAATTATTTAGAACATGTTAAACATGTTCGTGGACCCCATTTATTGACTGAAATTTGATTATAGCTTGTAAAATCGCTCGTTTGTGGATTTCAGTCAATTTCTGTTTGGAATTTGGAAAACTTTTCTTCTGTAAAGTTGTAGAGAATGGAATTTTCTATAGAAAGGACATGTGGTTCAAATTTTTCTGATAAAAGGGCTATTTATTATGAATTATTGAAGTTCCGAAGTTTCAGAATAATTGATTTTTGAAGTTTCAAATATTTTCTTAATAAAAACGTTTTTTACATTTTGTGGCCTCATTAAACATGTTATAAGTTGCTGAATTCAGATTCTTGGTGTGCTAAGGATTTTTATATAAATATATTATTATTTTATTAAATTTTCTGCTTTGGTGTTCTAAGCATTTTTCTATAAATAGGGTGCTTTGGTTAGAATTGAAAATCACACCAGAAACTGAAGTTTTCTATCTCTTTCTCTCTCTATATTATCGAGCGTATTCTTGTGAGTATTTTGAGTGTTGCTATACGGTACAAATTCCTTCAGCACTATATTCAGTATTCCAGCCAGAAGTACTATTCTTTCGAGGTAAGGGATGTTATTTTCTTTTGTAAATGATATTATTTCTTCAATATCATTATGCCAAAATATTGATATGAACTTTTTATCAAATTTAGAACTTTTAGTGTCGGGGTTACTATTCACGTATACGGAACTATTCATGAATACGACACTATCCAAAGAAAAATTAAATTTTTTTTGTCCAAAATATCTATTATGGATACTAGCCTTGATTGTATCCATGTTTTGATCATTCTTGAATTTTGCTCCACTATGATTATTATTTTTCTGTTATTCCATTCTTTATTATTCTGTTGGAATAACCTGTATACGCGGGCTACCTTATACTTGGTGAAATTCTTCTGTTATTCCATTCTTTATTATTCTGTTAGAATATCCTCGTCTGCGCGCTTACTGTTCCGTTCCATCTTTATTATTCTGCTGAATAACTTGCCTACATGCCAAGTATCGCATGCATGGTGATTTCGTTGTTATTCCATTCTTTATTATTCTGTTTGAAATTCATTCATGCATGTAATTTCACCGACCACCGTTCCGTTATTTATTATTCTCGCTGAATAACTCGCCTCATGCTGGCACCGCATGCATAGTGATTTCTTTTGTTATTCCATTCTTTATTATACTCAGTTGGTTAATGTTTTGACTTCTATACTCTGTGAAATTAGTAGAATATCCTTGATATTTGTGTTTCATCCAATATCTTTTCATGGAAATATTCTTCTATGCATTCTTGAATTTTACACCACAAAGCACTATCAGGTTGACAATTTGGACTTTATTGGTTCCTGGATTAATTAATTCTTGAACTTGTTTTATTGAATTCTTATATCACCGCCATCATCCTCATGTTTATATTCTTGAAAGTCATCTGTGGGTCAGAAAAGTATAGATGGACTTGGTATGATTATGACCAGTGGATTATTCTTAAGATAATCATGACCGTAATGTTACAAATGATCTGGAAAAAGTCCTCATTGGCCCGTAGTGCATTGATGGACAGTTTTTGGTATGATTATGGCTATGGATTCTCTTCGATAAAGGGAGCAAAGATGAATTGTTTTATGGCATGATCATACCCGTCGATGAAAACACGATTATCTTTGGCCCGTAGTGCATGGATAATTTATGGTCGTGATACTAAAGAATATCCTTGGCCGTAGTGCAGGGGTAATTCGATGATGTGGATTATTTATTAAGTTGAGTCTCAGCGATAAAAGTGATGAAAAACCTTTTAAATCATAGAAGATAGTAGATTTTATTCTCTACTTGACTCTTCAAATGGATTGTTTATTCCGCTGCAGTTGTTGATCTAAAACTTATTATCTATTATATTCTATCAGTTGTTATACTGTTGAAGGCTAAGGATAATTTATTCTCAGATTATCTTAGTCATAATATTTCTTCGGGCTAGTTGAGCTCACCTTTCTTTTTTCATTGTTCTCTTCAGAAATGAGAACGTGGGACTGGGACTAGTTCGAGAACAGTGATGGTCCTAGATGATAGCATTAGTAGTCCTCACTATTCTGTTAGATAGTGTGACAATAAATGTAATTAGGACTTCATTGAGTGTGGATATTGTCTAGATGACAATATTCTTATTAAATCTCTTATATTATGTTTTGTCGTATCTTACACGACTGTTGTATTATGAAGTTGTATTTGATTTTTGTACCATGTATTTGGCGACTCAAGATGGGTGATGTATACCTTTTTTTGGGGCCACATGGGTAGTATCGTAGCTTAGGGATATGATCCCCGGCCGAGATGTGAGATAAGAACTGAAGGGAGAGACGGGAATTCCTTCATTAAGATGACCTACCTAATTTTATGTGGTATTTAATTGGTCGGTCAGAGTATAGGGATAATACGTGTTATGTTAATTAACCCTTATTTTGTGGCAGTATTTGAAAATGGCATCCGAAAATGTTGAGATAAGCAATGGAGCACAGGAGACCGTTGAGTCTCCATAGATCAATAATCAGAACAATGTGCAACAGGATTGCGATAATCCTCCCGTAAACAACAACATCGATCAATCGATTTAACGACAAGACGCTTAGGAGCTTCTTAGAATTCATGCAACATCGGTAAAGGCTCCTATTCATAATGCAGTAAAATAATGGCAACCTACTACTTGCCATCGCTAAGCAATTCAAGGAGCCGGGACCACCGTAGTTTTTGGGAAAGCCGTAACCACTTAAGGCGAGACGTGGTTAAAGCAGATCACCAAGATATTTGATGTCTTGGGATGCTCGAGGAGCAAAAGGTTCCTTTTGCCACCTTTATGTTTCTTCATGAAGAGGCAGACATCGGTGGGAATCAGAAACGCACTCCACCGACGACTCAAGATGTCTTGGGAGAAGTTCCAAGAGTTGTTCAATGACAAGTACTTTCCTGAAAGCATTCATCACATGAAGGAGGTGGAATTTATCAAGTTGGAGCAAAAAAACATGACCGTGTCACAGTACGAAGCCAAGTTTGCCGAGTTGTCCTGATTTGCGTCCCATTTGGTTGATAATGAGGAGAGAATGACGCGAATATTTCTAGTTACCTGTCGATCTTATCTCTTTGAAAATACTTGCCTTTGATGTGATTTTAGGAATCGATTGGTTAACTACTCATCATGCTTTTTATAAGGTTGTTAGCTTTCATACTCCTAACCAACCTGTTATGTGAATTCAAAGTAACCAAACCACTAAAGTCAATCATTGTCATATCAAGCCATAAGTAAAGAGCCCCGATCCTTTCGTTGTTGACTTCCTTGTGTGGAATTCACCGAAGCCAGACTTTCCGTAGGCGACGTCATGAATGACGATGACAAGTTGATAGGTATCAATGTGATGTGCTATCCAAGTCTTGGATGAGGGTCACAGTTTTGAAGGATATTTCTATTGTTAATAAATTTCCTGACGTATTCTTGAAGACTTCCTTGCCTACCCCTAGAGCGTGAAATCGAATTTTGTATTGACCCCAATACAAAACCCATTTCTTCAACCCTCAAATATTTCTTCAACCAAAATGAACGTAACATGCGCCAAAGACGTTGACTCGAGCTATTGAAGATTACGATCATACCATTCAATACCATCGTAGGAAAAATGAATATGGTAGCTAACATGTTAAGTAGAAGATCGTATGCGTTTACAAGTGCGATGTTGTTAACACAAAGACCCATTTCGTATAACTTACAAATGATGAAGATAGAGTTAAAGACTCTAGGGACCCATGTGAAGATGACGAATATACGATTAGAATCGACTTTAATCGATAAAGTTAAAGCCGCTCAAGCTACGCACCCGGAGCTGATGAACACGAAGAAGAAGGTTCAAGAGGGCGTTATTTTAAATAACAAGAGTTGCTGAAATCTCAACCCTCGATTTAATTGGCCCATTTAAAATCCTCGATTGAGTAGGAACTGTGGCTTATAGACTCATTTTACTGCCAAGTTTGTCGCGTGTTCATAACGTTTTAACGTATCGATGTTACGTAAATATGTGGACGACCCGAACCACATTATTAATTTTGAACCGGACGAGATAGCAGATGATTTAACGTATGAAGATGTACCTGTTAAAATCTTGGATAAGAAGGAGTATATTTTATGCTCAAAGATTATATCTCAAAGAGTTAGAATCGGACGAGGTATCCTCATCTGTTCGGCATACTAGGTACGTATGTAAATTTTGAAGGCGAAATTTCATAAGGATGGGAGATTGTAAAACCCCAAATTTTATAAATAAAGATTTAATTTTCTCAAAATAATTATTTTTTATATTATGGTGTGGATTTGATATAATGTTATAGATGTGGGTAATATTTATAAATTTTGCAAAGTATGCAAGTTGTCATATTATATTCGATTGGTCGGAAAATATTCTTTTTGTCAGGGAATATCCGTACGACAGTACAATCATTGGTGGACCCCACAACAGAATTATTGTCGGATGGAGAAAACGACAAAAATATTTTATTAAAAATAACGGCGGAAGTTTTACCGTTAATACTGTTGAACTACTCGATAGTAAAAGTACAGTAATACGTGTGATTGCATAGTAGCACACAATATTGATTATTGATGCTTATGTGATAAGTCACTCAGTATTGTTTTATTAGTATTATTAATGTAATAAAATAGAAAAACTTTTTATATAAAACAGAATACTTTTATAAAGTTATTCGTTTTATTAGGCTAATAGTAAAATCTTTTTATATAAAACAGAATACTTTTATAAAGTTATTCGTTTTATTAGATAATAATTAGATTATATTATATTTTTTTATGCATAGTGCTGTATAGTGTTTGCATAGTGCCTGTATAGTGTTTACATAGTAAAATATTTTTATATAAAACAAAATACTTTTATAAAGTTATTCGTTTTATTAGATTATAAATAAAAAATATTATATTTTATTTAAAAGATTTTGCTTTAAATCTGGACCGTTCGATTAAAAGTAAATCAATCTGGACCGTTCATGAATTAGTTACTATGCAGTCCATTCATCTATAAATAGAAGCTCATTCCTTCATTATTTTTATACGAATTTACTGAAACTCTAGAGAGAGAAATTATAGAGAGAAAGAAGAAAAGTATTCTGCTACTTCCCTACTCTTATATCCAGTTTCTTTCACGGTAAGGAATATTATTTGTTGTACTTGTAAGGGGTATTATTTCTTTTGTATTCATGAAGAGAACTTCTGTTATTTCATTCTTTATTATTACATTGGAATAACTTGCTTACGCCAGCTACCCTATACTTGGTGAAATTCTTCCATTATTCCATTCTTTATTATTCATTGGAATAACTTTTGATACGCTGCCTACCCTATACTTGGTGAAATTCTTCATTATTCCATTCTTTATTATTTTGTTGGAATATCCCATCCGTATGCTTTTTCTACCGGACCCGATTCTGTCTTTATTATTTTGTTGGAATATCCTGTCTCATGCATTTTACGCTTGACTGGTTCCGCCTTTTATTATTCTCGTTGGAATAACTTTGTCTATCTGGCACCGCAAGCATGGTGATTTCTATTGTTATTCCATTCTTTATTATTCTTGTTGGAACATCCTCGCTTGCAAATTTCTTTGACCTAGTTCCGTTATTTATTATTCTGTTGGAATAACCTGTCTATGCAAAGTACCGCATGCATGGTGATTTCTTTTGTTATTCCATTCTTTATTATACTCAATTGGTTAATGTTTTGACTTCTATACTCCATAAAATTAGTAGAATATCCTTGATATTTGCGCTTCATCCAATATCTTTTCATGAAAATATTCTTCTATGCATTCTTGAATTTTACACCACAAAGCACTATCAGGTTGACAATTTGGACTTTATTGGTTCCTGGATTAATTAATTCTTGAACTTGTTTTATTGAATTCTTATATCACTGTCATCATCTTCATGTTTATGTTCTGTTGAAAGTCATCTGTGGCCTGTAGTGCATAGATGGACTTGGTATGATTATGACCAGGGATTATTCGGTATAATCATGAACGTAATGTTACAAATGATGTGGAAAATGTCCTCATTGGCTCGTAGTGCATTGATGGACAGTTTTTGGTATGATTATGGCTATGGATTCTCTTCGGCCAAGGGAGCAAAGATGAATTGTTTTATGGCATGATCATAACCGTTGATGAAAACACGATTATCTTTGGCCAGTAGTGCATGGATAATTTATGGTCGTGATACTAAAGAATATCATCGGTAGAGTGAGTGTGGGGTGATTCGATGATGTGGATTAATTATTAAGTCGAGTCTCAAATGATAAAAGTGATGAAAAACCTTTTAAATCATAGAAGATAGTAGATTTTATTCTCTACTTGACTCTTCTAATGGATTGTTTATTCCACTACAGTTGTTGTTCTAAAACTTGTTGTCTATTATATTCTATCAGTTGTTATACTGTTGAAGGCTAAGGATAATTTATTCTGCATTATCTTAGTCATAATATTTTTTACTGGGATAGTTGAGCTCACCCTTTCTTTCATTGTTCTTTTCAGGAAATGAGAACGTAGCTGGGATTAGTCGGGGAACAGAGTGATGGTCCTAGATTATAGCATTAGTAGTCCTCACTATTCTGTTAGATAGTGTGACAATAAATGTAATGAGGACTTCATTGAGTGTGGATATTGTCTAGATTGTTATAAAACTTTAACAAAGTGTATAAATATACTCTTATAATTGCTGCATTAATTTAGAGAGAATAAATAAGAGAAAAGAGAGAAATTTTCTTCAGGAGAATTCTTCTTCAGAGAAGTTTTCTACTCCTCATTTCATTCAGTACTCTTCTTCTTTTATAGGCAAATAAAGGAGGAGTCACGGGAGTAGGAGATGAGTCACGGGAGGAAGAGAAAGAAGAAAAAGCAGCAAGCAACAGAAGATGTGTTCCCTCATTAGGAGGGAATCACTTTACAATACTTCCCCTGATTCCCTACGATAGAAGATTATGTCTCATTAAAAATCTTATTAAGAAAACCCAGTGGGAAAAACTTAACGAAGGGAAAAAGAGTACATATCTTTTACATAAATATCTTAATTGACTGCCTCATTAAAACCTTGTCAGGAAACCCATTGGGATAAAAACCGTGACTAAGGAAAAAGAGTACAGTCTTCCCCTCAAAAGGAATTCATTACTCCTTGATGAAATATTGTCATAAGACTTTCAGTCGACACATTCTGATCCTTTTCTGAAGTTTTGCAAACGTTGCATATGGTAGCGACTTTGTGAATAAGTCGGCTAGATTATCACATGATCGAATTTGATACACATCTATATCACCCTTCTTTTGTAGCTCATGTGTGAAGAAGAATTTAGGTGAAATGTGTTTTGTTCTATCTCCCTTGATATACCCTCCTTTAAGTTAAGCAATGCATGCAGTGTTATCTTCATACAGAATTGTAGGAATGTCTTTGATTGATGGTAATCCACATGACTTTTGAATATGCTGAATAAAAATCTCAGAGTGATTTGAAGATGTAGCTGTCATGGTTTGCTTTGTGGATTTCTAGGATATAGCGGTGTCACAATATGTAAATACATAACCTGTTTGTGATCTTCCATTGTGTGGATCTGATAAATATCCTACATCGGCATATCCAACTAATCGCGACATTGATTCTCTTGGATAAAATAACCCAAGATCTATACTTCCACGGAGGTATCTCAAAATGTGTTTGATCCCATCCCAATGTCTCTTAGTCGGAGAAGAATTGTATCTTGCTAACAAGTTGACATCAAAATCAGGTCGTGTACAGTTTGCAAGATACATAAGAGCACCTATTGCACTTAGGTATGGAACTTTAGGTCCAAGAGCTTTTTCCATTTCACTTAGGCATGGAACTTCAGGTCCAAGAACTTCTTCCATTGTACTTAGGCATGGAACTTCAGGTCCAAGAACTTCTTCCCCACTTTCTAGAGGCTAAAATGGATCTTTATCAACTTCTAAAGATCGAACAACCATCGGGGTAGTCAAAAGATGAGCTTTATCCATATGAAAACGACAGAGAATCTTTTTAGCATATGTGGATTGATGAACAAAAATTCCAGATGCTAAATGCTCCACTTATATTCCCAAATAGAATTTTGTCTTTCCAAGATCTTTCATTTCAAATTCATCTTTTAGATAAGTAGCAGTTCTTGTGAGTTCTTCAGGAGTACCTACAAAATTCAAATCATCCACATATACAACAATGATGGAAAATCTACATGTGATTTTTTAATAAAAACACATGGACATACATGATCATTTATATATCCATCTTTTATTAAATAATCACTAAGTCAATTATACCACATATGACCAGACTATTTCAATCCATATAATGATCATTGTAACTCGATTGAATATATGTGACGAGGCTTTTGTGATTCAACCATTTTCAATCCTTCAGGGATTCTCATGTAAATCTCACTTCAAGTGAGTCATAAAGGTATGCTGTTATAACATCCATCAGACGTGTTTTCAAACCTTCCATGGTTGTCATACCTATCAGAAAGCGAAAAGTGACTCCATCCATTACGTACTGGAGAGTCTGTATCTTGATAATCAATACCAGGTTTTTGTGAAAACCCTTGAGCTACAAATCAGGCTTTATATCTCACAATTTCATTTTTCTCATTTCGCTTTCGTACAAATACCCATTTGTTTCCAAACGGGATTATACCCAGCGGTGTTTGAACTACTGGTCCAAATACTTCTCTTTTCAATAGAGATTTTGTTTCCAACCGGGATTACACCCAGCGGTGTTTGAACTACTGGTCCAAATTCTTCTCCTTTCAATAGAGATTGTAGCTCAGTTTGAATAATATCTTTTCATTTTGGCCAATCTTTTATTTTCCGACATTCCTCCACATTTTGTGGTTCAGGATCCGTGTCAGGAATCAAAGTAATATATGATGCTATAGAGAAAGAAAATATATCGTCAATCATGACTTTGCTTCGATCTCATATTTTCTCATCATGTACATAATTTATTGAGATCTCTTGGTGTTCATCTCTTATCTCTTCACTGAGATTTTTAACCTCTTCTGGGGCTATTCCCACTCTTGGAATAAGTGCTTCTTCTGGAGCAATTAGTACCTTTTCTGGGGTTATTACCACTCTTGAAATAAGTGCTTCTTCTGGAGCGGTTAATACCACTTCTGGGGTTATTCCCACTCTTGGAATAAGTGCTACTTCTGGAGCGGGTATTCCTTCTGGGATTCCCTTATTTGCTTTTGATTATCGTGGTACAGTGTCTTTTGCACCAACCGATCTTCCACGCTTCTAGCGTGATTTAGATTCTTCTATTACCTTATTTGTCAATTCTCCAGGAATTGATTTTTCAATAGGTATTTCTATCCTTGCTAGAGTATTCACTGCAGGTGTATGTGACTCTAGCATCATTAAATGCACCTGGCATTTGATTTGTAATATTTTATAAATAAATAATTCTTTGAACTTCAATTTCATATTGTCCTGTACGAGGATCAAGTGAATTTAATTCTGATGCATTCCATGATATGTCAGTGGGTTTTTTTTATTTAAAACTTTCCCTCCTTCTAATGGTGGAAATATAAATTCATCAAAATGACAATCTACATAACATGCAGTAAAAACATCTCCAGTTAAAGGCTCAAGATATCTGATATTAGAAGGAGAATCAAAACTAACATAAATACCTATTTTTCGGTTGGCTCCCATTTTAGTTCTTTGTGGAGGTGCAATTGGAATATATATTGCACTTCCAAAAACTCGAAGTGCGATATGTTGGGTGTTTGTCCAAGAACTAACTGTAGAGGAGAAAATTTATGAAGAGCCGTTGGTCTTACTCGAATGATGACTTCAGGATGAAGAATTGCATGACCCCAAACTGAGGTAGGTAAGTTAGCCCTTAACATTAATGGGCGTGCAATTAGTTGAAGTATCTATTAAAACCAAGAAGTATCGAAATTGACCAGACAATGGGTAAATGGGTCCACAAATGTCTCCTTGAATTCTCTCTAGGAATTTTGGAGCTTCTTTATAAACTTTACTGGTGATGGTCGAACAATTAATTTTCCTCGAGAATACGCATCACAAGGAAATTCACTACCAGAAAAAACCTTTTTATTTTTGAGAGGATGACCAAAAGAATTTTTAATAATACGACACGTCATAGAAGTACTTGGATGACCGAGTCTTTCATGCCAAAGCATAAAGGATTTGGGATCTATGATTTTTGGAATCATAAGAGTATGAGACTCAATTGCTCTAATTTTCATAGTATATAATTCAAAATAAATTTAATGAAGTTTTTCTAGGATATTCTATTTTTCAGAAATAGTAGAACTGACGAGAAGATCTTCATTAAAGATGGTCTGACACATGTAAAAACATAAATAAGAAATATTATTCATGAAAGACACATACCACGTATAGAACGAAAACTAATAATATTATACATGCAGGGTGTTTAATTAAAACAAAAATTAAACGTTATCCCAAATGATACTTTCAGAAGGTTCAGTAATATCAACAACCTTTTCCTCATTATTGGTCATTGGTGGAACATCAACAATATCTAATTGATGATTAACAAAGTTTGTTTCTGCCTCCATTACTTTGTTCTTTTGAGACTCCAGGAATAAATTAACCAGATGCCTCGGCGTACGATAGGTACGCGACCAATGCCCATTCATATCCCATACCTAAAACAAACATCTGGTTTGTTCTTTATCTGTGTTGCATTTTCTTTATTTTTACCCGACTCAGACACTTGCCACTTCTGGTGGCCTGAATTGTCGCGGTTCTAGAATTTGTTGTTATGATGGCTTCGTTTATTCTTTCGCCCCCAAGGCTTTTTATTATATGGCCGTCTATAGTCACGTTTATTCTGCTGGAATGACGTGTGTTAATATCCGGCAATGGGGTATCACCCGTTGGCCGTACTTGATAGTTTTTCAACATCAATTCATTATTCTTTTCTGCAACAAGGAGGATAGGCAATAAGTCACTGAATTTTGTGAACTTACTCTATCTATATTATTGTGACAAAATTATGTTGGTGGGATAAAAAGTTGAGAGCGTTTTCTCTAACATTTGGGTTTCACAAACTGGATCTCCACATAAAGCCAAAGTAGATGTTATTCTATAAACATTAGAACTATATTCCGTAATTGTCTTTTCTAACTTATTTGCACTAAGGTGCAATTCTGCATCAAGTTCCCAAACCAAATAGTTGTCTCAAGAGATTTTCAAAATAAAAAAATCTATTTTTACCAAGTTTGTCATCTATTCTGGGTTAAAACACAATTTTATTATTTATTAAAACAATAAATAATTGCATGTATGATATAGAAAAAATAAACTATACCACAACCTCAAGTGGTGATAAAATGCAAATATAAATAATCTTATATTTATATTATTAGCATATTATTTTAGTAAAAAGAATATGCGATCGTTAATGTATATATATAATTACAATATATATATATATATATATATATATATATATATATATATATATATATATATATATATATATATATATATATATACAAAATCGCAAATGGATCTTCACCGCCATGCAGTAATCCACGTGATGAGATCATTTCCACAATTTAATAAGGAATGAATACAAAGGATCATTCACCATGCATGTGGTAATCCACATGTACAAAGTTATTCCAACGTAATAATAAATAATGGAACTGTGTCAAAGCGTAATACGCACCGGCATACGATATTCTAACAGTAATAATAAGGAATGGAATAACAACAAATCACCATGCATGCAATAGATCGCATGATAGGTTATTCCAATGTAATAATAATTAATGGAACTAGTCCTACATAAAAGCACAAAACAGGATATTCCACGTAATAATAATTAATGGAACTGTGTCCCACAGAACGCATGCATAAAAATATTCTCGACGTAATAATAAAGAACGAAATAATAGAAGAATTTCACCATGTATGTGGTACTTCGCATAAACAGGTTATTCCAACATAATAATAAATTACAAGAATTTAAAGGCAATTATAAGAATAAAATTATATTATTGGTGGCATAGCCAAACCTGTAATATAATAATAAATTGCAAGAATTTAATTTTACCATCTCAGTTGGTTAGAGCTTCGTGCTGATGAAGAGTTATAAAACTTTAACAAAGTGTATAAATATACTCTTATAATTGCTGCATTAATTTAGAGAGAATAAGCAAGAGAAAAGAGAGAAATTTTCTTCAGGAGAATTCTTCTTCAGAGAAGTTTTCTACTTCTCATTTCATTCAGCACTCTTCTTCTTTTATAGGCAAATAAAGGAGGAGTCATGGGAGTAGGAGATGAGTCACGGGAGGAAGAGAAAGAAGAAAAAGTAGCAAGCAGCAGAAGAAGTGTTCCCTTATTAGGAGGGAATCACTTTACAATATAGATGACAATATTCTTATTAAAACTCTTATATTATGTTTTGTCGTATCTTACACGACTGTTGTATTATGAAGTTGTATTTGATTTTTGTACTATGTATTTGGCGACTCAAGATGGGTGATGTATACCTATTTTGGGGGCGTCACAATGTTCTTTACTGGGCTAGTTGAGCTCACTCTTTTCCTTTTTGTTCCATTTTTCTTCTCAGGAGGCGAGAATGTAGCAAGTTCTAGTCGGGGAGTGGAATGATGGTTCTAGAAAGATGTCTTAGTAGTCTTCACCATTTTTGTTAAATAATGTACCAATAATTGTAATGGAGACTTATTTGGGTGTGGATATTGTCTAGATGGCAATATCTGTATTTAAACTCACAGTTTATATGTTGTATTAATAAAGTTGTAGTTTTTTCTGCATGCCATGTTATTGATTTTCAAAATGGGTGATGTATACCTATTTTGGGGGCGTCACAGTTGGTATTAGAGCTTAGGGATATGATCTCCGACGGAGATCGGGAATAGAACTAGGAGGGAGATGAGTAAATCCTTCACTAGTGTGTCCTACCTAAGCTTATTTGTTGGCTCATTATAATATAGGGGTATTATGTGATTTGTTAAATTGTTTAATTAACCCTTATTTTATGGCAGTATTTAAGAATGACAACTGAGAATGTTAACAGTGGAGTAAATGAGACCGTGGAGATGCCTGTACTCACCAACGAGGAGAACGTGCAACAGGCTGGCAATGTTCCTCCTGTAAACAATACCACTGAACAGACGATGAATGATGAGATGTTTAGAAGCTTTTTGCGGTTCATGCAAAACCAGACGAAGGAGATTCCTGTTCAAAATACAGGAAGAAACAATGGCAACGCACAGCTGGTCACAGCCATGCAGTTCAAAGAATTGGGACCACCAGAATTCTTGGGAAAGCCGGATCCGATTAAGGCAGAAATGTGGGTCAAGCAAATTACCAAGATATTCGATGTCTTAGGATGCACGGAGGAATAGAAGGTTCCATTCCCTACCTTTATGTTTCGTGGTGAGGCAGATTACTGGTGGGAATCTGTGAAACATACCCATCCAGCCGCGCTCAGTATGTCTTGGGAGAGATTTCAGAAACTGTTCAATGACAAATACTTTCCTAAAAGTGTTCGTCATATGAAAGAGGTAGAGTTTATTAGATTAGAACAAAACAACATGACGGTGTCTCAGTACGAGGTGATGTTCGCGGAGTTATCAAGGTTTGCACCTCATTTGGTGGAGAATGAGGAACGTATGATGCGGATGTTTCTGAGAGGTTTGAAACCCGACATACGTCAATATCTCATTTCTCATAAATTTTCTCTCTATTTAGATGTTGTCAACAGGGCTCAATTATTAGAGCGAGATAATAAGTACGGTCAACCGAGGGACCACAACCAGATCATATCTATGTGACAAAGTAGCCATCGTAACAACGATAACCAAATTGAAAAAGAAAAATACAGACAAAAGTGGCAACCACTCTTGTGGTAATCATGGCCATGATAATAGAAGAGGTGAGTCAAGTGGAAATTTCAAAAAGAAGAGATTCAACAATGACAGGAAGACATCAGCGCCAGCACCAACAACCAATTCTAAGGGAGGAGAACGACCACCGATCGTATGCTATAAATATGGAAAAGAGGGACACATCAGTCCAAACTGTCCACAACAGTTCAAGGTATGCTATAATTGTGGAAAAGAAGGATATATCGCTCGAGATTATACGGTAGCGAAACCAAGTCCAGTGGGGATGGTGACTCAAAAGGTTGTCCCAGAAAAGTTAAAGTCAACGGTTCCTGGAAGAGCGTTTGTCGTGACTGATCAAAATGCGAGGAACTCAAACGAGGTGATCACGAGTAAGCTAATCATAAATTCTTGCGAAGTTTATACATTACTAGATACCGGTTCTACCCATTCATTTATCTCTCCTACTTATGCTCAACGTTTAAACTTGACTCCGGAGAAATTAGATTTTGACCTATCTGTGGAAACTCCATTAGGAGAAACTTTCATCACATCCACTATTTATAAATCTTGTTTGATCCAAGTTGGCACCATCACATTACCTGTTGACCTTATCTCTTTAAAGATACTTGCTTTTGATGTGATTTTAGGGATTGATTGGTTAACTACTCATCATGCCAAAATTGATTGTTTTCGTAAGGTTGTTAGTTTTCATATTCCTAAACAACCTGTTGTTCGAATTCAAGCAACTAAACCATTAAAATCAATCACTGTTATATCAAGCCATAATGCCATTTGTTTATTAAAAAAATGGATGTCAAGCTTTCTTAACCCATATTATGGATTTGAATAAAGACACGTCAGGTTTGAATAATATTCCTGTTTTTAGTAACTTTCCTGACTTATTTCCTGAAGAACTTCCCGGTCTACCCCCGGAACGTGAAGTTGAATTCTTTATTGATCTTGAACCTGGTACAAAGCCCATTTCTAAAACCCCATATCGAATAGCTCCTATTGAACTTCAAGAGTTAAAGGTCCAACTACAGGAGTTGTTGGACATCGATTTTATTCGTCCTAGTACATCTCCTTGGGGTGCTCCTATTTTATTTGTAAAGAAGAAAGACGGGAGTATGCGACTTTGTATTGACTACCGAGAATTAAACCATGTCACTATCAAGAATAGGTATCCGCTACCTCGTATTGATGACCTGTTTGACCAGTTACAGGGAGAACAATTCTTTTCAAAGATCGATCTTCGTTCTGGATATCATCAATTGAGAATTAGAACTGAGGATATTCCAAAGACTGCCTTTAGAACTCGGTACGGGCATTATGAATTCCTAGTCATGTCTTTTGGATTGACTAATGCTCCTGCGGCTTTCATAGATATGATGAACCGAGTATTCAAGGAATATTTGGATCAGTTCGTTGTTGTCTTTATTGATGACATCCTCATATATTCCAAAAATCATGAAGATCATGAGCACCATTTGAAGCTGGTGCTCCAAAGGCTTCGTGAAAACAAGTTATATGCCAAGTTAAAGAAATACGAGTTCTGGCTTGAGGAAGTAGTATTTCTTGGGCACGTGGTGTCAAAACATGGAGTATCTGTTGATCCGGCGAAGATTGAAGCAATACAAAGTAGAAGATCATACGCGGGAACGAGTGCGATGTTGTCAACACAAAGGCCCATTTTGTGTGATTTACAAAAGATAAAGATAGAATTCAAGACTCCGGGGACCCATGCAATGATGTCAAGTATACGTATAGAACCAACTTTAATCGAAATAGTTAAAGTTGCTCAAGCCACAGACCCGGAGCTGATGCGTATGAAGAAGAAAGTACAAGAAGGTGCTATTCCAGAAGCAAGAATCGATGAAGAAGGAATACTTCGAGTCCACTCAAGACTTTGTGTTCCTAACGATTCTGATTTGAAGTATAAGATCATGATGGAGGCACACAATACACCATTTGTAATCCATCCTAGAAGTACCAAAATGTATCGTGATCTCCGACATACATTTTGGTGGAACAATATGAAGAGAGAAATCGCGGAGTTTATCTCGAGGTGTTTAACTTGTCAACGTGTAAAGGCGGAGCATCAAGTGCCAAAGGGTCCATTGCAACCACTTGAGATTCCAAAATGGAAGTGGGAACACATTACCATGGATTTTGTTACGGGTCTTCCCAAGGTTTCTCAAGGCATAGATGCGATTTGGGTTATTGTTGATAGATTAACCAAGTCTGCTCATTTCTTGCTTATACGAGAAACTTATTCCCTTGAACGTCTAGCTCGTATGTACGTGAATGAGATTGTGAGGTTGCATGGCATGCCAGTATCTATAGTTTCGGATCGTAACCCAAGATTCACTTCACGATTTTGGGTTAGCTTGTAAAAAGCTATGGGTACGAATTTACGATTTAGTTCGGCATACTATCCTCAAACGAACGGACAATCAGAGAGGACTATTCAAACTCTTGAAGATTTATTAAGACTCTGTCTCCTAAACTTCAAAGGGAGTTGGGATAAGTACTTACGTGGAATTCTCTTACAATAATAGTTATCAGGCAAGTATAGGTGTGGCTCCATTCGAAGCATTGTATGGACGAAAGTGTCGCTCTCCAATATGTTGGGATGAGTTGGGTGAAACAACATTGTTGGGACCTGAGTTGGTACGTATGACTACGAAAAAGATCCAAATGATTCGACAACGTATACAAACGGCACAGGAACGACAAAAGAGTTATCCAGATCTTCATCGAAAGGACGTGGAATTTGATATTGGGGATCATATATTGTTGCGTGTTTCACCATGGAAAGGAGTTACAAAATTTGGGAAGAGAGGAAACCTTAATTGTGATGCCCCCAAAATTAGGTATACATCACCCATCTTGGGTCGCCACTTACGTGGTACTGAATACAAATACAAACTAATTATACAACAGTCGTGTTAAATACGACAAAAAATATACTGTGAGTTTTAACTCAAATATTGTCTTCTGCGATGATTCAAACACAAATAAGTCCTCATTACATTTATTGTCACACTATTTAATGTAATAGTGAGGACTAATAGCTAATACTATCATCCTGACAATCACCCGCTCCCGACTCATCCCACCACGCTCTCATTTCCTCAAGAGAACAATGAAAGAAAGGGTGAGCTCAACTTGCCCAAAGAAGAAATATTATGACTAAGATAATGCGTAATAAATTATCATTAGTCTTCAACAATGTTAAACCGATAAAATACAATAGACATCAAGTTTAACTTCAATGAACAAGCAATCCATTAAAAGAGTCAAGTAGAGAATAAAATCTACTATCTTTTATGATTTAAAAGGTTTTTCTTCACTTTTATCATTGTGACTCAAATTTTAATAAATAATTCACATCATCGAATCACCCCTCGCACTACTCTGACTCAAGGATATTCTTTAGTATCATTGACCACAAATTATCCATGCACTACGGGCCAAGGACATTCGTGGTATTCATCAATGGTCATGATCATGCCAACAACTGTCCATCAATGCACTACGGGCTAATGAGGACTTTTATCACATCATTTATAACATTACGGTCATGATTATACCGAATAATCCCTGGTCATAATCATACCAAGTCCATCTATGCTCTACAGGCCACAGATGACTTTCAACAAAATATAAACATGAGGATGATGACAATGATATATTAATTCAATAAAACAAGTTCAAGAATTAATTTGTCCAAGAACCAATAACGTCCCAATTATCAACAAGATATTGTTTTGTGGTGTAAAATTCAAGAATGATCAAAAAATATTTCCATGAAAAGATATTGGATGAAGCGCAAATATCAAGGATATTCCACTAATTTCATGGAGTATAGAAGTCAAAACTTTAACCAACTGAGTATAATAAAGAATGGAATAACAAAAGAAATCACCATGCATGTGGTACTTCCCATAAAAAGGTTATTCCAACAATATAATAATTAACGGAACCAGGTCAGGCGTAAACGCACCGACAAGATATTCCAACAGGATAATAAATAATGGAATAGCAAATGTTAACGGTGTATACAAGAATCCATGTATACAAAGTTATTCCAACGTAATAATAAATAATAATCTGTGTCCGCAGAAAACGCACAAACAAGATATTCCAATAGAATGATAATAAAGATTTTAACCAGTCCGTGTAAAACACGCATGTGATGTTCCAATGTAATAATAAAGAAGACGGAACTAGCTCGGTGTAAAACACACGCATGTGATATTCCAATAGAATAATAAAGATAAAATAATAAAGAATGTCACCAAGTATAGGGTAGCTCACAGATAAAAGTTATTCCAATGTAATAATAAGCAATGGAATAATGTAAGTTCTCTTCAGAATATAAAATAAATAATATCCCTTACCGTAAAAGAAACTGAATATAAGAGTAGTTAAGTTGCAGAAAACTTTTCTTCTTTCTCTCTATAATTTTCTCTCTCTAGAGTTTCAGTGAATTCTTAAGAAATAATGAAGGAATGAGCTTCTATTTATAGGAGAATAGAAGTGTACTGTTTATGAACGAATTATTTCTTCAACCAAATACAATAAAGTCAATCAACTAACCAATAAAATCATAACAAAAATTAAAATATAATACATATATATAAACACATGTTTTTAACTTATATATATCAATATTATATATACACCACTTAATTTTTCTCCCCCATAACCAACATCTATCCCCCACCCACCCAATAATCAAATTCACTACACTCTTACACATCACTATCACACTACCACTTTTCCACCATTTTCTACTCACACCCCCATCACTTTCACATCTCATTTTCTCTCACCATATACTCAATACACACATATACTTCCATATGTATACTCTTCCATTTCCAAAATCATTTTCCCAACACATGTGGGGGCCACATGGGCTCCACCTTTAAATAATTTTCTACCGATTATTTTGAAAAATGGGTAAATAGGAATCCATAAAATAAGCAGAATTCATAAAATCACCTTAATAATTTTAACAACATTTATCATCTTTATTACAATTCACAATATTAATCGACCAGGTCGTTCCCAGGAAAGAATGGGCTTTCCAATAAGGATTTCTCCCTATTGGCGCGCAATTAGATTATCTAACCTCTCCTTGTCAGAACTTCTAGACATCGTTAATATTGCAAATAATAATATTAATAACTTTGTTGTCTCACTTATTGATTTAATAGTAAAAAGAATATCAACAATAATTGAATCAAATAACGTGAGATACTATGCAACAAATACTGTAGCAATAATTGAGTAAAACTGAGTGACTTATCAAGTAAGCATCAATAATCAATACCGTGTGCTACTATGCAACCACGCCAGACATCAGCATTTTTTACTAATGGTAGTTTTAACAAAGATCAACGGTAAAACCTCCGCCGTTATTTCTATAAAATATTTTGTCGCTTTCTAACTACGACAATGCTTCCGCTAGGGGTCCACCAAATGATTGTGTCGTCGCATTTTGATATTCCTCGACAAAAAGAATATTCCCCGACCAAATTGAATTTTATAAAACAACTTGCATACTTTGGAGAATTTATATATATTACCCACAACTATAACATAATATCAAATCCACGCCATAATATTTAAAAAAAATATTTTGAAAAAATTAAATATTTATTCATAAAACCTGGGGATCTCACAATACGCCCCCAAAACAGGTATACATCACCCATCTTGAGTCGCCAAATACATGGTACAAAATACAACTACAAACTTAATTATACAACAGTCGTGTAAAATACGACAAAATATATACAATGAGTTTTAATACAAATATTGTCATCTAGACAATATCCATACTCAATGGAGTCCTCATTACATTTATTATCACACTATTTCACAGAATAGTGAGGACGAATAATACACCATCTAGGACCATCACTCTGTTCCTCGACTAGTCCCTGCTACGTTCTCATTTCCTGAAGAGAACAATGAAAGCAAAGGGTGAGCTCAACTAGCCCACTAAGAAATATTATGACTAAGATAATGCAGAATAAATTATCCTTAGCCTTCAACAATATAATAACTGATAGAATATAATAGACAACAAGTTTTAGATCAAAAATTGCAGCAGAAATAAGAAATCCATTAAAAGAGTCAAGTAGAGAATAAAATCTGCTATCTTTTATGATTTAAAAGGTTTTTCCATCAGTTTTATCACTGAGACTCAGCTTAAATAAATAATCCACATCATCGAATCACCCCTGCACTACGGCCAAGGATATTCTTTAGTATCATGACCACAAATTATCCATGCACTACGGGCCAAGGATATTCGTGTATTCATTAATGGTCATGATCATGCCAACAACTGTCCATCAATGCACTACGGGCCAATGAGGACTTTTACCACATCATTTGTAACATTACGATCATGATTACACTGAATAATCCCTGGTCATAATCATACCAAGTCCATCTATGCACTACAGGCCACAGATGACTTTCAACAAAATATAAACATGAGGATGATGCCAATGATATAAAAATTTAATAAAACAAGTTCAAGAATTAATTTGTCCAGGAACCAATAACGTTCAAATTGTCAACAAGGTACTGTTTTGTGGTGTAAAATTCAAGAATACTCAGAAAAATATTTCCATGAAAAGATATTGGATGAAGCGCAAATATCAAGGATATTCCACTAATTTCATGGAGTATAGAAGTCAAAACTTTAACCAACTGAGTATAATAAGGAATGGAATAACAAAAGAAATCACCATGCATGCGGTACTTTGCATAGACAGGTTATTCCAAACGAATAATATATAATCTTAATCTGTGTCAAAGTAAACGCATCGACAAGATATTCCAACGTAATAATAAAGAATGGAATAAGAATAAATTCACCGTATACGGTAATCCACGATACAAAAGTTATTCCAATGTAATAATAAATAATGGAACTAGGTCCTCGAAAACGCATGCATGTGATATATTCTAACGTAATAATAATAAAGACGGAACCAGTCCTGTGTAAAATACACGCATGTGATGTTCCAAATGTAATAATAATAAAGATGTAATAATAGAAGAATGTCACCAAGGTATCCTCACATTATGCGCAGTTATTCCAATGTAATAATAAAGAAATGGAATAATGTAAGTTACGTTTCGTAATATGAAATAAATAATATCCCTTACCTCAAAAGAAGATTGGATACTGGAGTAGTGAGGTAGTAAACTTCTCTTCTTCGTTCTCTCTATAATAACCGCTCTATAGCTTTAGTGAATTGGTGAGAAATGAAGGAAGAATGAGCTTCTATTTATAGAAAGATATAGTTTCGATAATTGCACGTTTTGGGGCTCGAAAAATTACAGTACAATACCTCCCTCTTTTTATTTATTTTAAATTTAGTCATCCAAGTATTATCAAACTTGCACCACCTCCCCTAATAGTAAATCATGTGAATTAATAGTTTATTCATGTGACTCAATAGTAAAATCATATAAAAAAACTAATTACATTATAGTACCTTCATCTATACCTCCATTTTTAACTTAGTCATATAAGTATTATCAATCTTGCACCAACTCCCCTAATAGTAACAAGAATGTGAATCAATAGTACACACATGTGAATAAATAGTTATAAACATGTGAATTAGTAGCAATTAATTGCTCATTTATCCGATAAATTACCCGATTTATCAATATAACCCACAGACATTAATTATTATTGAAATAAATGTCGATTTTCACTAACACAAATAATTCCAACATAATGAAACTATTTTTATCAAAAATATAAATTTTGAAATTTTGAAGTTTGACTTTTCCCGAAAAAGTCAACTGTTGTCTTTTTGACCAAATAGTGAATTCCGGAAAATTTTGTGTTTATAGACTATTTTTATTAATTTCGTCATTCCGGACTCAAATATCACGTCCGCGCCTCCAAATTCAACTCCGAACACAACTTTAATTTTTAATAACATTCATCATTAATATTATAACTCACAATATTTATCAACCAGGTTGTTCCCATGAAAGAGGGGGCCTTCCGGTAAGGATTTCTCCTTACTGGCACGCAATTACCTAACCTCTCATTGACAGAACTTCTAGACATTGTAAATATTGCAATTTAATAATATGAATAACTTTGTCGTCTCAATTATTGATTTAATAAAATAACAAATTATGCTGATGATACTGTGACAATAATCGAATCAATAATATAAGAGATATGATGCAACAATTACTGTAAAAATAATTGAGTAAAATTGAGTGACTTATCACGTAAGCATCAATAATTAATACCGTGTGCTACTATGCAACAACGCATATTACTGTACTTTTATTACCGGGTAGTTCAACAGTATTAACGGTATTAAAACCTCCGCCGTTATTTTCATAAAATATTTTTGTCGTTTGCTAACTACTTACAAAGGCTTCCGCCAGGGGTCCACTAATGATTATGTCATCGCATTTAATATTCCCCGACAAAAAGAATATTCCCCGACCAAACGAATATTATATAACAACTTGCGTACTTTGCAAAATTTATAAATATTACCCACAACTAACATTATATCAAATCCACACCATAATATTAAAAAAATTATTTTGAGAAAATTAAATATTTATTCATAAAATTTGGGGTCTCACAATCTCCCCTCCTTATGAAATTTCTCTCTTGAAATTTACGTACGTACCAGGTATGCTGAAGGGATGAGGATACCTTGACTTCATTTTAAATTCTAACTCTTGAGGTATAACCTTTGAGTGTCGAATGTGATCCTTCTTATCCAAGATTTTAACACGTATTTCCTCAAACGTTAAATCATCCACTATCTCGTCCGGTTCTAAATTAATAATGTGGTTCGAGTCGTCCACATATTTACGTAACATCGATATGCGAAAAACATTATGAACACGCGACATACTTGGCGGTAAAACGAGTCTATAAGCTATCGTTCCTACTCAATCGAGGATTTCAAATGAGCCAATTAAATCGAGGGTTGAGATTTCCTCTCTTCAGCAACTCTTGCTTTTAAAATAACGCCCTCTTGAACCTTCTTCTTAGTATTCATCAGCTCCGGGTCTGTAGCTTGCACGACTTTAACTTTATCGATTAAAGTCGATTCTACTCGTATAGTCGTTATCTTCATGTGGGTCCCTAGAGTCTTTAACTCTATCTTCATCATTTGTAAGTTATAAGAAATGGGTCTTTGCGTTGAAAATATCGCACTCGTACCCGTATACGATCTTCTACTCAACACGTCAGCTACCACGTTCTCTCTTCCACGATGATATTGAATGTTACGATCATAATTTTCAACAGCTCGATCCAATGTCTTTGGCGCAGGATACGTTCGTTTTAGTTGAAAAAATATTTGATGGTTTAAGAAATGGGTTTTGTACTGGGGTCAATACAAAATTCGATTTCACGCTCTAGGGTAGGCTAAGAAGTCTTCAAGAATACGTCAGGAATTTTGTTAACAATAGAAATATCATTCAAAACTGTGACTCTCCTCCATGACTTGGATAGTACGTTACATTGATTCTTATCAACTTGCCATAGTCATTCACGACATCGCCTACAGAAAGTCTGGCTTCGGTGCATTCCACACAAGTAAGTCAACAATGAAAGGATCGGGGCTCTTTACTTATGGCTTGATATTACAATGATTGACTTTAGTGGTTTGGTTACTTGAATTCACATAACAGGTTGGTTAGGAATATGAAAGCTAACAACCTTATGAAAAGCATGATGAGTAGTTAACCAATCAATCCCTAGAATCACATCAAATGCAAGTATTTTCAAAGAAATAAGATCGACAGGTAATGTGCGGGTGCCGATTTGAACTAAACAAGATTTATAAACAGTGGAGGTAACGAAGGCTTCTACTAACGAAGTTTCAACCAATAAGTCAAAGTATAATTTCTCCTGAGTTAAATTTAAACGTTGAGCGCAAGCAAGAAAGATAAAAGAATAGGTAGAACCGGTATCAAATAAGGTATAGACTTCACAAACGTTTATGATTTACTTACCCATGATAACTTCGTTCGGGTTACTCTCTTTTTGAGAAGTCGCAAAAAAAAATGCTCTCCCTGAAACCACCGACTTTTTGTTTGCCCGTATCTTCCTTTGGTGCCACCGTCCCAGCTGGACTTGACTTTGGTGCACGACAAAATCGGGCTAGGTGACATTCTCTTCTTGAAATTTCTACTTCTATTAACTTGGCCATGCTTACCACCGAAGTGGTTACCATTCTTGGCATGATAATTTCCCCCACGATGGTTATCATTGTTCCGATAGCCGTTGCAACCGGTATGATTATTATCGTGTTGTTGGTCGTTACCTTTTGGTTGAGCTGACTCAACGGTCTCATTTGCTTCATTTCTTATCTCAATATTTTCAGATGCCATTCTCAAACACTGTCACAAAACAAGGGTTAATTAACATATCACATATTATCCCTATACTTTGACCGACCAATTAAATAACAAATAAACTTAGGTAGGTCAAACTAGCGAAGGAATTTCCCGTTTCTCCCCTCCTAGTTCTTGTCTCACATCTTAGCCAGGGATCATATCCCTAAGCTTTGATACCAACTGTGACGCTCCAAAAACAGGTATACATCACCCATCTTGAGTCGCCAAATACATGGTACAAAATATAACTACAAACTTAATTATACAACAGTCGTGTAAAATACGACAAAATATATACAATGAGTTTTAATACAAATATTGTTATCTAGATAATATCCACACTCAATGGAGTCCTCATTACATTTATTATCACACCATTTCACAGAATAGTGAGGACTACTAATACACCATCTAGAACCATCACTCTGTTCCCTGACTAGTCCCTGCTACGTTCTCATTTCCTGAAGAAAACAATAAAAGCAAAGGGTGAGCTCAACTAGCCCACTAAGAAATATTATGACTAAGATAATGCAGAATAAATTATCCTTAGCCTTCAACAATATAATAACTGATAGAATATAATAGACAACAAGTTTTAGATCAAAAACTGCAGCGGAAATAAGCAATCCATTAAAAGAGTCAAGTAGAGAATAAAATCTACTATCTTTTATGATTTAAAAGGTTTTTCATCAGTTTTATCACTGAGACTCAGCTTAAATAAATAATCCACATCATCGAATCACCCCTGCACTACGGCCAAGGATATTCTTTAGTATCATGACCACAAATTATCCATGTACTACGGGCCAAGGATATTGGTGTATTCATTAATGGTCATTATCATGCCAACAACTGTCCATCAATGCACTACGGGCCAATGAGGACTTTTACCACATCATTTGTAACATTACGATCATGATTACACTGAATAATCCCTGGTCATAATCATACCAAGTCCATCTATGCACTACAGGCCACAGATGACTTTCAACAAAATATAAACATGAGGATGATGACACTGATATAAAAATTCAATAAAACAAGTTCAAGAATTAATTTGTCCAGGAACCAATAACGTCCAAATTGTCAACAATGTACTGTTTTGTGGTGTAAAATTCAAGAATGCTCAGAAAAATATTTCCATAAAAAGATATTGGATGAAGCGCAAATATCAAGGATATTCCACTAATTTCATGGAGTATAAAAGTCAAAACTTTAACCAACTGAGTATAATAAGGAATGGAATAACAAAAGAAATCACCATGCATGCGGTAGTAAACTTCTCTTCTTCTTTCTCTCTATAATTTCTCTCTGTAATAACTGCTCTATAGCTTTAATGAATTGGTGAGAAATAAAGGAAGAATGAGCTTCTATTTATAGAAAAATATAGTTTCAATAATTGCACGTTTTGGGGCTCGAAAAATTACAGTACAATACCTCCTTTTTTTTTCTTTATTTTAAATTTAGTCATCCAAGTATTATCAAAATTGCACCACCTCCCCTAAAAGTAAATCATGTGAATTAATAGTTTATTCATTTGACTCAATAGTAAAATCATGTGAAAAATTAATTACATTATAGTACCTTCATCTATACCTCCATTTTTAACTTAGTCATGTAAGTATTATCAATCTTGCACCAACTCCCCTAATAGTAACAAGAATGTGAATTAATAGTACACACATGTGAATAAATAGTTATAAACATGTGAATTAGTAGCAATTAATTGCTCATTTATCCGATAAATTACCCGATTTATCAATATAACCCACAGACATAAATTATTATCGAAATAAATGTCGATTTTCACTAACACAAACAATTCCAACATAATGAAACTATTTTTATCAAAAATATAAAATTTTAAATTTCAAAGTTTGACTTTTCCCGAAAAAGTCAACTGTTGACTTTTTGACCGAATAGTGAATTCTGAAATTTTTTGTGTTTATAGACTATTTTTACTAATTTTGTTGTTCCGGACTCAAATATCACGTCCGCGCCTCCAAATTCAACTCCGAACACAGCTTTAATTTTTAATAACATTCATCATTAATATTATAACTCACAATATTTATCAACCAGGTCGTTCCCAGGAAAGAGGGGGCCTTCCGGTAAAGATTTCTCCTTACTAGCGCGCAATTACCTAACCTCTCCTTGACATAACTTCTAGACATTGTAAATATTACAATTTAATAATATGAATAACTTTGTCGTCTCAATTATTGATTTAATAAAATAACAAATTATGCTGATGATACTATGACAATAATCTAATCAATAATATAAGAGATATGATGCAACAATTACTGTAGCAATAATTGAGTAAAACTGAGTGACTAATCACATAAGCATCAATAATCAATACCGTGTGCTACTATGCAACAACGCCAGACATCAGTACTTTTACTACCGGTAGTTCAACAAGATAATTGCATTACTAAAACCTCCGTCGTTATTTTCATAAAATATTTTTGTCATTTGCTAACTACGACAGTGCTTCCGTTGTGGGGTCCACCAATGATTATGTCGTCGTACGAATATTCTCCGACAAAAAGAATATTCCCCGACAAAAAGAATATTCCCCGACCAAACGAATATTATATAACAACTTGCGTACTTTGCAAAATTTATAAATATTACCCACAACTAACATTATATCAAATCCACACCATAATATTAAAAAAATTATTTCGAGAAAAGTAAATATTTATTTATAAAATTTGGGGTCTAACAATGAATTTTGCCCTCAAAATTTACGTACGTACCTGGTATGCCGAAGGGATGAGGATACCTTGACTTCATTTCAGATTCTAACTCTTGAGGTATACCCTTTGAGTGTCGAATGTGATTCTTCTTATCCACGTATCTCCTCATACGTTAAATCTTCCGCTATCTCGTCCGGTTCTAAATTAATAATATGGTTCGGGTCGTCCACATATTTACGTAACATCGATACGTGAAGAACATTATGAACACGTAACATATTTGGCGGTAAAACGAGTCTATAAGCCACAGTTCCTACTCGATCGAGGATTTTAAATGGGCCAATTAAATCAAGAGTTTCGATTTCTTCTCTTCGTCAATTCTTGCTTCTAGAATAACGCCCTCTTGAACCTTCTTCATTCACCAGTTCTGAGTATGTAGCTTGAGCGGCTTTAACTTTATCGATTAAAGTCGATTCTACTCGTATATTCGTTATCTTTACGTGGGTCTCTAGAGTCTTTAACTCTATCTTCATCATTTGCAAGTTATACGAAATGGGTCTTTGCGTTGACAATATCGCACTCGTACCCGCATACGATCTTCTACTCAACACGTCAGCTACCACGTTCGCTCTTCCACGATGATATTGAATGGTACGATCGTAATCTTCAACAGCTCGAGCCAACGTCTTTGGCGCATGTTATGTTCGTTTTAGTTGAAGAAATATTTGAGGGTTTTAGAAATGGGTTTTGTACTGGGGTCAATACAAAATTCGATTTCACGCTCTAGGGTAGGCTAAGAAGTCTTCAAGAATACGTCAGGAATTTTATTAACAATAGAAATATCATTCAAAACTGTGACTCTCCTCCATGACTTGGATAGTACGTTACATTGATTCCTATCAACTTGCCATCGTCATTCACGACGTCGCCTACAGAAAGTCTGGCTTCGGTGCATTCCACATAAGGAAGTCAACAACGAAAGGATCGGGGCTCTTTACTTATGGCTTGATATGACAATGATTGTCTTTAGTGGTTTGGTTGCTTGAATTCGCATAACAGGTTGGTTAGGAATATGAAAGCTAACAACCTTATGAAAAGCATGATGAGTAGTTAACCAATCAATTTCTAAAATCACATCAAAGTCAAGTATTTTCAAAGAGATAAGATCGACAGGTAACGTGAAAGTGTTGATTTGAATCAAACAAGATTTATAAACAGTGGAGGTAATGAAGGCTTCTACTAACGAAGTTTCAACCAAAAAGTCAAAGTCTAATTTCTCCTGAGTTAAATTTAAACGTTGAGCGCAAGCAAGAGAGATAAAAGAATGGGTAGAACCGATATCTAATAAGGTATAGACTTCGTAATTTATAATTAACTAACCCGTGCTAACTTCGTTCGGGTTACTCACTTTTTGAGAAGTCGCAAAAAACGCTCTCCCTTGTACTACCAGTTTTGACTTTTCTGGAATGGTCTTTGGTGCCTCCATCCTAGCTGATCTTGTCTTCGGTGAACGACAAAATTGGGCTAGGTGACCTTCTCTTCCACAATTATAACATGCTTTGGACGACATCGCGCAGTTTGGACTGATGTGTCCTTCCCCTCCGCATTTAATGCATATGATAGGGGGTCGTTCTCCTTCCTTAGCAACAAGTGTTGGTGCTGACGTCTTTTCCATCATTGTTGAATCTCTTCTTCTTGAAATGTCCATTCTTATTGTTTTGGCCCTGATTACCACCGAAGTGGTTACCATATCTGGCCTGTTGATTCCCTCCACGCTTGTTGTCACCGCTTCGATGACTATTATCACTGGTATTATCATTTTGCCGGTTGCTATCTTTTGGTTGAGTTGACTCATTATCATGCTCCAATAACTGAGCCCTATTAACAACATCTGAATACAAACATAGTTTATAAGAGATAAGATATTGACGTATCTTAGGTTTCAAACCTCTTAAAAACATTCGCGTCATTCTCTCCTCATTATCAACCAAATGGGACGCAAACCGGGACAACTCGGCAAACTTGGCTTCGTACTGCGATACATTCATGTTGTTTTGTTCTAGCTTGATGAACTATACCTCTTTCATGTGACGAATACTTTCAGGAAGTACTTGTCACTGAATAGTTCTTGGAACTTCTCTCAAGTCATCTTTAGTGCGGCAGGTTGAGTACGCTTTACAGATTCCTACCAGTAATCTACCTCTCCTCGCAACATGAAGGTGGCAAAGGGAACATTTTGTTCCTCGGAGCATCCCAAGACATCAAATATCTTTGGAATCTGCTTTATCCACGTCTCCACCTTAAGTGGTTTTGGCTCTCCAATAAACTCCGGTGGTCCCAGTTCCTTGAACTGCTTAGCGGTGACCGTCTGAGAGTTGTCAGTGTTTCCACCTGCATTTTGGACAGGAACCGCTCTTGCCTGATATTGCATGAATTGTATAAAGCCTCTGAACATTCCATCGTTCATCATTTGGTCAGTGTTGTTGTTTGCCTGAGGATTGTCGCCTTTCTGATGCACATTATCCTGATTATTGATCTGTGGAGACTCAACGGTCTCCTGTGCTCCATTGATATTCTCAACATTCTCGGTTGTCATTTTCAAATACTGCCACAAAACAAGGGTTAAATAACATATCACATATTATCTCTATACTCTGACCGACCAATTAAATACCAAATAAACGTAGGTAGGTCAAACTAGCGAAAGAATTCCCCGTCTCTCCCCTCCTAGTTCTTATCTCACTTCTCAGCCAGGGATCATATCCCTAAGCTTTGATACCAACTATGACGCCCCCAAAATTAGGTATACATCACCCATCTTGGGTCGCCACTTATATGGTACTGAATACAAATACAAACTAATTATACAACAGTCGTGTTAAATATGACAAAAAATATACTGTGAGTTTTAACTCAAATATTGTCTTCTAGACAGTATTCAAACACAAATAAGTCCTCATTATATTTATTGTCACACTATTTAAAAGAATAGTGAGGACTACTAGCTAATACTATCATCCGGACAATCACTCCATTCCCCGACTCGTCCCAGCTACGTTCTCATTTCCTGAAGAGAACAGTGAAAGAAAAGGTGAGATCAACTAGCCCAGCAAGAAATATTATGACTAAGATAATGCAAAATAAATTATCATTAGTCTTCAACAATGTTAAACTGATAAAATACAATAGACATCAAGTTTAACTGCAGCGGAACAAGCAATCCATTAAAAGAGTCAAGTAGAGAATAAAATCTACTATCTTTTATGATTTAAAAGGTTTTTCATCACTTTTATCATTTGGACTCGACAATAAATAATCCACATCATCGAATCACCCTTGCACTACGGCCAAGGATATTCTTTAGTATCACGACCATAAATTATCCATGCATTACGGGCCAAGGACATTCGTGTATTCATCAATGGTCACGATCATGCCAACAACTGTCCATCAATGCACTACGAGCTAATGAGGACTTTTATCACATCATTTATAACATTACGGTCATGATTATACCGAATAATCCCTGGTCATAATCATACCAAGTCCATCTATGCTCTACAGGCCACAGATGACTTTCAACAAAATATAAACATGAGGATGATGACAATGATATATGAATTCAATAAAACAAGTTCAAGAATTAATTTGTCCAGGAACCAATAACGTCCCAATTATCAACAAGATATTGTTTTGTGGTGTAAAATTCAAGAATGATTAGAAAATATTTCCATGAAAAGATATTGGATGAAGCGCAAATATCAAGGATATTCTACTAATTTCATGGAGTATAGAAGTCAATACTTTAACCAACTGAGTATAATAAAGAATGGAATAACAAAAGAAATCACCATGCATGCGGTACTTCCCATGAGCGAAGTTATTCTAACGAATAATAATTAACGGAACAGTCGGTAGCGTAAACGCACCGAAGTGATATTCAAAATGAATAATAAAGAATGGAATAACAATGTAATTCACCCGATTATACTAAGTAATCCACATATCTGAGTTATTCCAGCAATAAATAATAACTAATGGAACCGAGTTCACAGCGTAAAACACACGTACGGGATATTCCAATGTAATAATAAAAAGCGGAACCGAGTCCGGTGTAAAACACACAGACATGATGTTCCAACAGAATAATAATAAAGACGGAACTAGGTCCGGTGTAAAACACACAGATAGGATATTCCTACAAAATAATAAAGACAGAATAATAGAAGAATGTCACCAAGTATAGGGTAGCCCGCGTATAGAGGTTATTCCAACAGAATAATAAACAATGGAATAACAGAAGTTTTCTTCAGAATATAAAATAAATAATATTCCTTACCGTAAAAGAAACTGAATATAAGATTAGTTAAGTAGCAGAAAAATTTTCTTCTTTCTCTCTATAATTTTCTCTCTCTAGAGTTTCAGTGAATTCGTAAGAAATAATGAAGGAATGAGCTTCTATTTATAATAATGAAGACGACAAAGTTATTAACTTTCAGTGAATTAGTTACTATGCAGTCCATTCTTCTATAAATAGAAGCTCATTCCTTCATTATTTCTTACGAATTCACTGAAACTCTAGAGAGAAAAACTATAGAGAGAAAGAAGAAAAGTATTTTGCTACTTCACTACTCCGATATCAAGTTTCTTTTACGGTAAGGGGTATTATTTCTTTTGTATTCATGAAGAGAACTTCTCATTATTCCATTCTTTATTATTCGTTGAATAACTCAGATACGCTGCCACCCTATACTTGGTGAAATTCTTACTTTATTCCATTCTTTATTATTCTTTGGAATATCCTCGTCTGCGTGCTTTTACGCCGGACTGGTTCTCATCTTTATTATTCTCGTTAGAATATCCTGTCTATGTTGCTTTTTTTACGCCGGACCGGTTCTCGCTTTTTATTATTCTCGCTGGAACATCCTGTTGCGCGAATTTTGCCTCGACTTCGTTCCGTTATTTATTATTCTCGTTGGAATAACTCGTCTATGAGACGTCTGCATGTATGGTGATTTCATTGTTATTCCATTCTTTATTATTCTCGTTGAATATCCCGCTTGGCAAGCGTATTACGCCTGACCTAGTTCCGTTATTTATTATTCTGTTGGAATAACTTGTGTATGCGAAGTACCGCGTGCATGGTGATTTCTTTTGTTATTTCATTCTTTATCATACTCAGTTGGTTAAAGTTTTAATTTCTATACTCCATGAAATTAGTGGAATATCCTTGATATTTGCGCTTCATCCAGTATCTTTTCATGGAAATATTCTTCTGAGCATTCTTGAATTTTACTCTACAAATAAGTATCATGTTGACAATTTGGACGTTATTAGTTCCTGAATAATTTAATTCTTGAACTTGTTTTATTGAATTCTTATATCATTGTCATCATCCTCATGTTTATATTTTTTGAAAAGTCATCTTTGGCCTGTAGTGCATAGATGGACATGGTATGATTATGACCAGGGATTATTCGGTATAATCATGACCGTAATGTTACAAATGATGTGGAAAAAGTCCTCATTGGCCCGTAGTGCATTGATGGACAGTTTTTGGTATGATTATGGCTATGGATTCTCTTCGGCCAAGGGAGCAAAGATGAATTGTTTTATGGCATGATCAGACCGTTGATGAAAACACAATTATCTTTGGCCCGTAGTGCATGGATAATTCGTGGTCGTGATACTAAATAATATCCTTGGCCTGTAGTGCAGGGTTGAATTGATGATTTGGATTATTTATTAAGTTGAGTCCCAACAATAAAAGTGATGAAAAACTTTTTAAATCATAAAAGATAGTAGATTCTATTCTCTACTTGACTCTTTTAATGGATTGCTTGTTCCGCTGCAGTTAAACTTGATGTCTATTATATTTTATCAGTTTAACATTGTTGAAGACTAATGATAATTTATTCTGCATTATCTTAGTCATAATATTTCTTACTGGGCTAGTTGAGCTCACCCTTTCTTTCACTGTTCTCTTCAGGAAATGAGAACGTAGCCGGGACTAGTCGGGGAATGGAGTGATGGCCCAGATGATAGTATTAGTAGTCCTCACTATTTTGTTAAATAGTGTGATAATAAATGTAATGAGGACTTATTCTGAGAGTGGATATTGTCTAGAAGATAATATTTGTATTAAAACTCATAGCTCTCTTGTTGTATATTAAAGATTGTATTTGAATTTTGTACCATGTATTTGGCGACTCAAGATGGGTGATGTATACCTATTTTTGGGGGTGTCACAGTTGGTATCAAAGCTTAGGGATATGATCCCTGGCTAAGATGTGAGATAAGAACTAGGAGGGGAGAGGTGGGGAATTCTTTCGCTAGTATGACCTATCTAAGTTTATTTTGTATTTAATTGGTCGGTCAGAGTATAGAGATAATATGTGATATGTTAATTAACCCTTGTTTTGTGGCAGTATTTGAAAATGGCATCCGAAAATGTTGAGATAAGCAATGGAGCACATGAGACCGTTGAGTCTCAACAGATTAATAATCAGGACAATGTGCAACAGGATGGTGATAATCCTCCTGTAAACAAGAACACTGATCATTTGACAAACGACAGTACGTTTAGGAGCTTTTTAGAATTCATGCAACACCAGACGAGGGAGACACTTGTTCATAATGCAGGAGGACACAATGGTAACCCACGGTTGGTCACCGCTAAGCAGTTCAAGGAGTTGGGACCACCGAAGTTTGTGGGAAAGCCAGAGCCAGTTAAGGCAGAGACATGGATAAAGTAGATTACCAAGATATTTGATGTCTTGGAATGGTCAGAGGAACAAAAGGTTCCATTCACCACCTTTATGTTGCGTGAAGAAGCAGATCATTAGTGGGAATCTGTAAAACGTACCCAGACTAACGCACTCAAGATGTCTTGGGAGAAGTTCCAAGAGTTGTTCAACGACAAGTACTTTCCCGAAAGTATTCGTCACATGAAGGAGGTAGAGTTTATTAAGTTGGAGCAAAACAACATGACCGTGTCACAGTACGAAACCAAGTTTGCCGAGTTGTCCCGATTTGCGTTCCATTTGGTTGATAATGAGGAGAGAATGACGCGAATGTTTCTAAGAGGTTTGAAACCTGAGATACGTCAATATCTTATCTCTCATAAACTGTGGTTTGTATTCGATGTTGTTAATAGGGCTCGATTATTGGAGCGCGAATGAAAGTCAACCCAACCAAAGAGAGCAAAAGGTAAAATGATAATACTAAGATGATAATATCATCAAAGAGGTGACAATAAGCATGGCGGGAATCAACATGCCAGAAATGGTAACCACTTCGGTGGTAATCATGGCCAAAACAATAAGAATGGACATTTCAAGAAGAGAAAGTTCAACAATGACGTGAAGATGTCGACACCCGCACCCGTTTTAAAGGAAAAAGAATGACCACCGGTCGTATGTTTCAAATGCGGACAGGAGGGACACATCCGTCCAAACTGTACGCAACAATCCAAAGTGTGTTTTAATTGCAGAAGAGAAGGTCACCTAGCTCGATTTTGTCGTATGGTGAAGTCAAGTCCAGCTGGGATAGTGATGCCAAAGGATGTCCTAGACAAGCCAAATCTGGTAGTTTAAGAGAGAGCATTTTTTTTCGTGACGAGGAACCTGAATAAAATTATTACTGGTATGTTAGTCATAAACTCTTGCGAAGTCTATACCGTGTTGAATCTGGTTCTACTCACTCTTTTATTTCACCTAGTTGTGTTCAATGTTTTAAGTTAACTCCTAGAAGTTAGACTTTGATATATCTGCTTAAACTCGGTTGGGAGAAACCTTCGTTACCTCCACTATTTATAAATCTTGTTCAAATCAACACTTTCACGTTACCTGTCGATCTTATCTCTTTGAAAATACTTGCCTTTGATGTGATTTTTGGAAATGATTGGTTAACTACTCATCATGCTTTTCGTAAGGTTGTTAGCTTTAATACTCCTAACCAACCTTTTATGCGAATTCAAAGTAACCAAACCACTAAAGTCAAACATTGTCATATCAAGCCATAAGTAAAGAGCCCCGATCCTTTCGTTGTTGACTTCCTTGTGTGGAATGCAAAGCTTTACACTTTCAGAAAGCTTACATCGTAAATGAAGATGGCAAGTTGATAGGTATCAATGTGACGTACTATACAAGTCTTGGATGAGGGTCACAGTTTTGAATGATATTTCTATCGTTAATAAATTTTCTGACGTATTCATAAAGACTTCTTAGCCTACCCCTAGAGCGTGAAATCGAATTTTATATTGACCCCAGTACAAAACCCATTTCTTAAACCCTCAAATATTTCTTCAACTAAAATGAACGTAACATGTGCCAAAGACGTTGGCTCGAGCTGTTGAAGATTACGATCGTACCATTCAATACCATCGTGGAAAAGCGAACGTGGTAGCTGACGCGTTGAGTAGAAGGTCGTATGCGAGTGCGATGTTGTTAACACAAAGACCCATTTTGTATAACTTACAAATGATAAAGATAGAGTTAAAGACTCTAGGGACCCACGTGAAGATAACGAATATACGATTAGAATCGACTTTAATCGATAAAGTTAAAGCCGCTCAAGTTACATACTCAGAGCTGATGAATGTGAAGAAGAAGGTTCAAGAGGGCGTTATTCCAGAAGTAAGAATCGATGAAGAGAGGAAATCTCAACCCTCGATTTTAATTGGCCCATTTGAAATCATCGATCGAGTAGGAACTGTGGCCTATAGACTCGTTTTACCGCCAAATATGTTGCGTGTTCATAACATTTATCACGTACCGATGTTACGGAAATATGTGGACTGTGACGCCCCCAAAATAGGTATACATCACCCATTCTGAGTTGTCAAATACATGGTACAGAAACAACTACAACTTTATTAATACATTTGTCGTGCAAAATACGACATCACTTAAACTGTGAGTTTAAATATAAATATTGCCATCTAGACAATATTCACACCCAAATAAGTCCTCATTACAATTATTGGTACATTATTTTATAAAAATAGTGAGGACATCAAAAACAACTTCCTAGAACCTTCATTCCATACCTCGACTAGTACGCGCTACATTCTCGCCTCCTGAGAAGAAAAATAGAACAAAAAGGAAAAGGGTGAGCTCAACTAGCCCAATAAAGAATATTATGACTAAGATTGTGAGAACCCAGATTTTATGAATAAATATTTAATTTTCTCGAAATAATTTTTTTTTGAATATTATGGTGTGAATTTGAGATAATGTTATAGTTGTGCGTAATATTTACAAATTTTACAAAGTATGCAAGTTGTCATATTATATTCGATTGGTGGAAATATTCTTTTGTCGGGGAATATCCGCATGCGACGGTACAATCATTGGTGGACCCCACAATGTAATTATTATTTCGATTGAAAAACGACAAAAAATATATTTTATTGAAAATAACGACGGAAGTTTTACGATTAATACCGTTGAACTACTTCGGTAGTAAAAGTACTGATGAATACAAGTGGTTGCATAGTACACACGGTATTGATTATTGATGCTTATGTGATAAGTCACTCGGTTTTGTTTTATTAGTATTATTAACGTAATAAAACGTAAAAAACTTTATATAAAAATGTAATACTTTTATAAAGTTATTCATTTTATTAGGCTAATAGTAAAATCTTTTTATATAAAATGTAATACTTTTATAAAGTTATTCGCTTTATTAGACAATAATTAGATTATATTATATTTTATTATGTATAGTGTTGCATAGTGCCTGTATAGTGTTGCATAGTATTTTGCATAGTAAAATCTTTTTATATAAAATAGAATACTTTTATAAAGTTATTCGTTTTATTAGATTATAAATAGAATATATTATATTTTATTTAAAAGATTTTGCTTTAATTATGGATCGTCCGATTAAAGTAAATCAATCTGGATCGTTCATGAGTTAGTTACTATGCAGTCCATTCTTCTATAAATAGAAGCTCATTCCTTCATTATTTTCTTACAAATTCCTGAAACTCTAGAGAGAGAAACTATAGAGAGAATTCTTCTTCTATAATCTTGAGCGTATTTCTTTAGAGTTTAAGAAAGCTTTAACCGTAGTACAAGTTTTCTTCGAGTATATCCTCGCCCTACCAGTCAGAATACTTTTCTTTCAAAGGTAAGGGTTATTATTTGTTGTACCCGTAAGGGGTATTATTTCTTTCTTATTCATGAAGAGAACTTCTGTTATTCCATTCTTTATTATTCTGTTGGAATAACTTTTGTATCTACGCTTAATACCCTATACTTGGTGAAATCCTTATGTTATTCCATTCTTTATTATTCTGTTAGAATAACCTGTATACATGGAATACCCTATACTTGGTAAAATCCTTCTGTTATTCCATTCTTTATTATTATGTTGGAATAACCTGTTTATATGAAGTGCCGCATACATGGTGAAATTCTTCTATTATTCCGTTCTTTATTATTTTGTTTTAATATCCCGCTTGGTAAAAATTTTGCCTCGACCGGTTCCATTTATTATTCTCATTGGAATAACTCAGATACGCCGGATTACCGTATACCTGGTGATGTCTGTTGTTATTCCATTCTTTATTATTCTATTGGAATAACCTGTATACGCGGATTACCGTATACTTGGTGATTTCTGTCGTTATTCCATTCTTTATTATTTTGTCGAAAAATCCTGTCTATGCGTTTATGCCGGATCTGGTTCCATCATTTATTATCCTGTTGGAATAACCTGTCTATGCGAAGTACGGCATGCATGGAGATTTTTGTTGTTATTCCATTCTTTATTATTCTGTTGGAATATCCGGTCTGTGCGTTTTACGCCGGACCTAGTTCTGTTTTTATTATTCTGCTGGGAATAATCTATCTGTGTGGTCTCTATCGCATGCATGGTGAATCCTTATGTTATTCTATTCTTTATTATTCTGTTGGAATAACATGTCTATTTGGATTACCACATGCATGGTATCCTTTGTATTCATTCGTTATTAAATTATGGAAATGATTTGGTTACGTTGATTATGATGAGAGTCATAATAAAAGCTTTGAATTGATGAAAATCATGGGTATATGAAGTATTAGTAAGTGTTATGATGAGTTATGTTGGTTATTATGTGAAAACATGAAAGTTTCTTAGAAATCACAAAGGGTTGAAAATTAGATTTTGATAAAAATGGAACATGAAATTCAATTGACCATATCTCCTATTATATTTTGAATTTTTGAGTGTGGTCTAGTCCTAGAGTTAGATCTATGAGTTTTGTAGCATCTCCAAGTGGAATCACTGGAAAAGGTGTTGTAGATTTTCGTGTTGACTGATTTTAGTAAAGGATGAAAAAGCTGGAAATTACCAAAATGCTACTATCCAAATTTTAGAAGGGCTGTTTCGGCCACTTAATTTGTGAGAAAAATTCTAGCCTTTTGGGACATGAATATATATGTTATAAAGTACCTCCTGTCCAAAAATGAGCTCATTCTGACTTAAAATGAGCAAGTTATGAGCATTTTAATATTTATGTTTTTCCGACAAAAAACGCTATAACCTGAGTTCTATAACTCCGATGACCACAAAATTTAAACTGGAGGCTTACGTTAACATGTGTAAGATCCTACCAAGATTTGGAAATTTTTGGAGTTAAACTTGAGGTAGCTAATTTCTTAAGAAATTAATTGGAAATTGATTTTTGAAAAATAGTAAATGAATTTTAAAAATTCTGAGAAAAATATATGTTCATTATGGGACTATATTATGCTAAATCCCAGAAAAGAAATATTTTTGGGACTGATTTGGTATTTTTTATGAAAATAGTTTAGTTACGAACATATGAGTTAAACATTTATGTGAAGTAACCAAGTTGGAAAATAGGATTTTATGGCTTGAAAATCCTATATAAGGTATATGTAGATTGTTGATAAGGGATTTGATCATTGGTGATGAAATCTTATGAGTATGGTATTTTTGAATGATTAAATGCATTATTTGATAAAGTGTAAACAATTGAAATAAATTGTTTATAAGTTTAAGAGGTTATTAAAATATTGTTATAATATTAATAATATTAGATTATGAGTTTATTAAGTGATTGATAATATTTGGATAAATTTAAAGTCTTTAACATTTATCCTTGTTTTCTTTTGATTAATGCTTATGTCATTATCATCATCCTCATGCTTATATGGTGATGAAAGTTATCTTTGGCTTACATGCGAAGATGGTCTGTTGATTATAGAATTGTATATCTTTAGCTTACGTGCAAAAATGGATTGTTAATTATTGGTTTTATTGTTGTATATCTTTTGCTTACGTGCAGAGATTGACTTGGTATGATTATGATCAGTGATTATTCGGTATAGTCATGACCATTGATGATTTAATGAATATCCTTGGCCGTAGTGCAGGGATGATTCGATGATGTGGTTTATTTATTAAGCTGAGTCTCAGCGATAAAAATTGATGAAAACATTTTAAATCATAGAAGATAGTAGATTTTATTCTCTACTTGACTTTTCTAATGGATTACTTGTTCCGCTACAGTTAAACTTGATGTCTATTGTATTTTATCAGTTTAACATTGTTGAAGACTATTGATAATTTATTCTGCATTATCTTAGTCATAATATTTCTTCTTTGGGCTAGTTGAGCTCACCCTTTCTTTCACCGCTTCTCTTGAAAAATGAGAATATAAATTTGACGACGAGTCGGGGAAAGGAGTGACAATCTAAATGATAGCATTAGTAGTCCTCACTATTCTGATTAAATAGTGTGACAATAAATGTAATGAGGACTCCTTTGAGTTTGTATACTGTCTAGATAACAATATACGTATTAAAACTCTTAGATTATGTTTTGTCGTATTTTACACGACAGTTGTATTATTAAGTTGTATTTGAATTTTGTACCACGTATTTGGTGACTCAAGATCGGTGATGAATACCTAATTTTGGGGGCATCATAGTTGGTATCAAAGCTTAGGGATATGATCCCTGGCTGAGATGTCAGATAAGAATTAGGAGGGGAGAGACGGGGAATTCCTTCGCTAGTATGACCTACCTAAGTTTATTTGGTATTTAATTGGTTGGTCAGAGTATAGGGATAATATGTGATATGTCAATTAACTCTTGTTTTGTGGCAGTGTTTGAAAATGGCAGCTGAAAATGTTAGCAATGGAGTGAATGAGACCATTGAGACACCTTAATCACTAACCAGGTTAATGTGATGTCAGACGAAGAAGAAATTAGAGATATCTACGTGGTGAGTGAAGAACTAATAGTTGCACCTGAGCTAGTCGCAGAGGTAGAAGCTGAGAGTGAGGAAGAAGAGAAACCTGAGGAAAATTTATTAGAAGAATTTTATGATCAAAATTTAGAATTACAAAATCTTATTCATGAGTTAGAAGAGCAGGCGAAGAACGACAGATGGTTGTAGAGCAAAGAGATGCAACAATTAAAAATTATGTTACCCGATGTGCGATGCTTGAACAGAAGCACTCTTTGGCAGAGTATAAGATATTAGAGCTGGAATCTGAGAATGCTTTGATCAAAGATCTGATGAAAGCAAAAACAACTAAACGAAGGAGAATAGATGATGCGTGGGTAAAAGCCGCACGACGCGTTGATATTGTCAAAAAAGACGTCCGATCCAATAAAGTCAAAATAGATGAAATGGATTTTGGTTTTTGGACAACAATTGGGAGAATCCAACATCGAATTCAGAATTACCCTGTGCAGAGCGGTTAACCCCAATTCGATATGGATCGGAGAATAATGATTCAAATCATGGATCAGGAATGTGACGAAGCACTTAAGGGTGGAATGTACCCTATAGAAAAGCCAAATCTAGTAGTTTAAGTGAGAGCATTTGTCAAGAAACCCGAACGAAGTTATTACATGTAAGTTAATTATAAACTCTTGCGAAGTCTATATCTTATTCGATACTAGTTCTACCCACTCTTGTATTTCACCTAGTTGTGTTCAACGTTTAAATTTGACTCCTGAGAAGTTAGACTTTGACTTATTGGTTGAAACTTCGTTAAGAGAAACTTTTGTTACCTTCACTGTTTATAAATCTTGTTTCAAATCGACACTTTCACGTTACCTGTCGATCTTATCTCTTTAAAAATATTTGCCTTTGATGTGATTTTAGGAATCGATTGATTAACTACTCATCATATTTATATTTTGTTGAAAGTCATCTGTGGCCTGTAGTGCATAGATGGACTTGGTATGATTATGACCAGGAATTATTCGGTATAATCATGACCGTAATTAAAAACACGAATATCATTGGCCCATAGTGCATGGATAATTCGTGGTCGTGATACTATTAAGTCGAGTCTCAGCATTATTGGTTTTATAGTTGTATATCTTTGGTCTGTAGTGCAAAGATGAACTGTTGATTATTGGTTATACAGTTGGCCTGTGGTGCAAAGATGAATTGTTAATGAATATCTTTGGTTGTATTGCAAAGATGAATTTAATGTTTTCGACAATAAAGGTATTCAAGGTATCCTCACCTCTTCGTCATACCAGGTACGTATGTAAATTTCGAGGGCGAAATTCCATAAAGAGTGGAGATTGTGAGAACCCAGATTTTATGAATAACTATTTAATTTTCTCGAAATAATTTTTTTGAATATTATGGTGTGAATTTGAGATAATGTTATAGTTGTGGGTAATATTTACAAATTTTGCAAAGTATACAAGTTGTTATAATATATCCGATTGGTCGGAAAATATTCTTTTTGTTAGGGAATATCCGTACGACAGTACAATCATTGGTGGACCCCACAATAGAATTATTGTCGGATTGAGAAAACTACAAAAATATTTTATTGAAAATAACGGGGAAGTTTTACTGTTAATCTTGTTGAACTACTTTCGGTAGTAAAAGTACGATGTCTGGCGTGGTTGCATAGTAAGCACCACGGTATTGATTATTGATGCTTATGTGATAAATCACTCAGTTTTGTTTTATTAGTATTATTAACGTAATAAAACAAAAAAAAAACTTTTTATATAAAATAGAATACTTTTATAAAGTTATTCGTTTTATTAGGCTAATAGTAAAATCTTTTTATATAAAACAGAAAATTTTTATAAAGTTATTCATTTTATTAGATAATAATTAGATTATATTATATTTAATTATGCATAGTGTTGTATAAATACTCGCATAGTATTTTGCATAGTAAAATCTTTTTATATAAAACGGAATACTTTTATAAAGTTATTCGTTTTATTAGATTATAAATAGAATATATTAAATTTTATTCAAAAGATTTTGCTTTAATTATGGACCATCCGATTAAAGTAAATCAATCTGGACCGTTCATGAGTTAGTTACTATGCAGTCCATTCTTCTATAAATAGAAGCTCATTCCTTCATTATTTTCTTACGAATTCACTGAAACTCTAGAGAGAGAAACTATAGAGAGAATTCTTCTTCTATAATCTTGAGTGTATTTCTTTAGAGTTTAAGAAAGCTTTGAGCGTAGTACAAGTTTTCTTCGAGTATATCCTCGCCCTACCAGTCGGAATACTTTTCTTTCAAAGGTAAGGGATATTATTTGTTATACCCGTAAGGAGTATTATTTCTTTCTTATTCATGAAGAGAACTTCTGTTATTCCATTCTTTATTATTCTGTTGGAATAACCTGTATACGCGGAATACCCTATACTTGGTGAAATCCTTCTGTTATTCCATTCTTTATTATTCTGTTGGAATAACCTGTATACGCGGAATACCCTATACTTGGTGAAATCCTTCTATTATTCCATTCTTTATTATTATGTTAGAATAACCTATTTATGCGAAGTACCGCATATATGGTGAAATTCTTCTATTATTCCGTTCTTTATTATTTTGTCGGAATATCCTGTCGATGCGAATTTCGCCTTATCTGGTTCCATTTATTATTCTGTTTGAATAACCTGTATACGCGGATTACCGTATACCTGGTGATGTCTGTTGTTATTCCATTCTTTATTATTACTTAGAATAACCAAGATATCTGTGGATTCTGTATACCCTATGATTTCGTTGTTATTCCATTCTTTATTATTATGTCGGAATATCCTGTCTATGCGTTTACGCCGGACCTGGTTCCATCATTTATTATCCTGTTGGAATAACTTGTCTATGAGAATCACCACATGCATGGTGATTTCTATTGTTATTCCATTCTTTATTATTCTCATTGGAATATCACATGCATGCGTTTTACGCCTGACCTAGTTCCGCCTTTATTATTCTCATTTGGGAATAACTTTTATGCATGTGGTCTCTATCGCATGCATGGTGAATCCTTCTCATTATTCCATTCATTATTATTACATTGGATTAACTCGTTTATATGGATTACCACATGCATGGTGAATGATCCTTTGTATTCATTCCTTATTAAATTGTGGAAATGATCTGGTTACATTGATTATGATGAGAGTTATAATAAAAGCTTTAGACTGATGAAAATCATGGGTATATGAAGTATTAGTAAGTGTTATGATGAGTTATGTTGGTTATTATGTGAAAACATGAAAGTTTTTTAGAAATCACAAAGGGTTGAAAATCATATTTTGATGAAAATGGAACATGAAATTCAATTGACCATATCTCCTATTATATTTTGAATTTTTGAGTGTGGTCAAGTCCTAGAGTTAGATCTATGAGTTTTGTAGCATCTCCAAGTGGAATCACTGGAAAAGGTGTTGTAGATTTTTGTGTGAACTGATTTTAGTAAAGGATGAAAAAGCTTGACATTACCGAAATACTACTGTCCAAATTTTAGAAGAGTTGTTTCGGGCACTTAATTTGTTAGAAAAAATCTGACCTTTTGGGACATGAAAATATATGTTATAAAGTACCTCCTGTCCAAAAATGAGCTCATTCTGACTTAAAATGAGCAAGTTATGACCATTTTAATATTTAGGTTTTTCCGACGAAAAATGCTATAACCGGAGTTCTATAACTCCGATGACCATGAAATTTAAACTGGAGGCTTACGTTAACATGTGTAAGATCCTACCAAGATTTGAAAATTTTTGGAGTTAAACTTGAGGTAACTAATTTCTTAAGGAATTAATTGGAAATTAATTTTTGAAAAATAGTAAATGAATTTAAAAATTCCGAGAAAAATATATGTTCATTATGGCACTATATTATGCTAAATCCCAGAAAAGAAATATTTTTGGGACTGATTTGGTATTTTTCATGAAAATGATTTAGTTACAAACATATGAGTTACACATGTTATGTGAAGTAACCAAGTTGGAAAATAGGATTTTATGGCTTGGAAATCCTAAATAAGGTATATGTAGATTGTTGATAAGGGATTTGATCATTGGTGATGAAATCTTATAAGTATGACATTTTTTAATGATTAAATGCATTATTTGATAAAAGTGTAAACAGTTGAAATAAATTGTTTATAAGTTTAAGAGGTGATTAAAATATTGTTATAATATTAGTAATATTAGATTATGAGTTTATTAAGTGATTGATAATATTTGGATAAATTTAAAGTCTTTAACATTTATCCTTGTTGTCGTTTGATTAATGTTTATATCATTATCATCATCCTCATGCTTATATGGTGATGAAAATTATTTTTGGCTTACATGCGAAGATGGACTATTGATTATAGAATTGTATATCTTTGGCTTACGTGCAAAAATGGATTGTTAATTATTGGTTTTATTGTTGTATATCTTTCGCTTACGTGCAGAGATGGACTTGGTATGGTTATGACCAGGGATTATTCGGTATATTCATGACCATTGATGATTTAATGAATATCCTTGGCCGTAGTGCAAGGATGATTTGATGATGTGGTTTATTTATTAAGTTGAGTCTTCGCGATAAAAATTGATGAAAACATTTTAAATCATAGAAGATAGTAGATTTTATTCTCTACTTGATTTTTCTAATGGATTGCTTGTTCCGCTGCAGTTAAACTTGATGTCTATTGTATTTTATCAGTTTAACATTGTTGAAGACTATTGATAATTTATTCTGCATTATCTTAGTCATAATATTTCTTACTGGGCTAGTTGAGCCTACCCTTTCTTTCACCATTCTCTTCAGGAAATGAGAATATAGCTGGGATGAGTCGGGGAAATGAGTGATGGTCCAGATGATAGCATTAGTAGTCCTCTATTCTGATTAAATAGTGTGATAATAAATGTTATGAGGACTCCTTTGAGTTTGTATACTGTCTAGATAACAATATATGTATTAAAACTCTTAGATTATGTTTTATCGTTAGTCTTCAACAGGGAAAAAATCTGAGAGAATATAATAAACAACAAGTTTCAGATCAATATTCGCAGCGAAAATAATAATGCTTAGAAGAGTTACGTAGAGAATGAAATCTACTATTATCTATGAATTTAAAAGTCCATCAACAGTATTTTTATCCCTGTAACATCAATCAATACACATCTTGAATCAAATACTCATCTTTGCACTACAGGCCAAAGATATTCATCAGTTGGTCATGTTCATCTCAACACTTTTTTATCTTTGCACTACGGGCCAAAGATATTCATCATAAAATCATTAATCTTTGACTACAGGCCAAAGATATTCAGTTATATCATCATTTAGGACTGAGGATGATGAAAAATATTTTAAAGAAAACGAATCCAGTGAAACAAAAGAATAAATATTACGGATTCGTATTTCGATTTATCAATGTCCAAAAATACCTCATAAATAGTCATAGTAGAGTAAAATTCAAGAATGATCAAAACATGGATACAATCAAAGCTAGTATCCCTAATAGATATTTTGGGCAAAAAAACAAAAGTTTAATTTTTCTGTGAATTGTGCCGTATTCGTGAATTGTGCCGTATACGTGAATAGTGTCGTATACGTGAATAGTAACCCCGACACTAAAAGACAAGAATTTCACAAGAAAAATCTTACCAATATTCCGGCATAATGATATTGAAAAAAATAATATCATTTGAAAAAATAACATCCCTTACCTCGAAAGACAAGATTTCTTACCAAATTAATATATAATCTTGAGGAAACTTGCACCAGATAAAGAACACTCAAGGTATCAAAATACTCAGAAGAATACACTCGATAATATAGAGAGAGAAAGAGAGAGAAAACTTTAGTTTCTGGTGTGATTTTCAATTCTAATCTAAGCATCTTATTTATAAGAAATTGCTTAGAACACCAAAGCAAAAAATTTAATATAATATTAATATATATATATATATATATATATATATATATATATATATATACAAATTTCCTACGCCCACTTCTTGAATCAATTCAACCCATTTATATCACATGCTAGACCCACTTAACTCACCAAAAACGTTTTTCTTGAAAAAAATAATTAAAACTTCAAAAATCAATTATTATAGAGCTTCGAAACTTCAATAATTCATAATAAATAGTCCTTTTGTCAGAAAAATTCGAACCTTATGACTTTTCCATAGGAAATTCTATTATCTACAACTTTGCAGAAGAAAGTTTTTCCAAATTCCAAACAAAAATTGACCGAAATCCACAGACGGACGATTTTATAGGCTATAATCAAATTTCAGTTAAGAAATGGGGTCCACCGACATTTTAAACATGTTTTTAACATTTATTGTAACAAAAATACTCTTCCTTCTAATATACTCATATATCCCACATTTATTGTAAAAATATCACCATTATTATATTATTGAAATATAATAATATATTTAAATGAATTATTTTATCAGAAAAGATAAAATATCAATTTTTCAACAATTGTCACTTTAAAATTTTCTCCATCTATTTCCACATAAAATCAATATTTTCCTTATCATACAAATCAATAATTAATTATTCACAAATAATATTACAGAATCATAATAATCGACAACCAGCCGTTCAGGGAAAGAGGGGCTTTCCAATAAGGATTTCTCCCTCATGGGCGCCTTGAATTAGATGACCAAACCTCTCTTTAGGCCAGTAACTTTCCGGACATTGCCAATAATGTTATCTAATAATATTATTCTTAAAATATGAATTATTGCTCGATAATAGAAAATACTATGTAGTGACAATTATTGAAACAACAAGAATATAAAATATCAATGTAGCAATTATTGAATCAATAAAATAAAATATTGAATAAAGAATTACTTAACAATTATTGAGTAATGCCTTCTACGTAAGAATCAATAATTTATGCAATACCGTGTATTATCTACTTGTGTTTTAACCACCGAGTATTTTAACAAGATTAATCTGATAATAACTACGCCAAGTTATTTATTAACAACTTATACTTTGTGCGTTTCTTCATCCAATTACTTTCCGCATGGGGCCCACATAAGGTTAGCGCCATTAGTATACGAATATTCCCGACAAAGAAGAATATTCAACGACCAAACGAATATTCCCCGATAACAATGAATATTTTATAACAATGTTAAACTGATAAAATACAATAGACATCAAGTTTAACTGTAGCGGAACAAACAATCCATTAAAAGAGTCAAGTAGAGAATAAAATTTACTATCTTTTATGATTTAAAATAATTTTATCCATTTTTATCGCTGAGACTCAGCTTAATAAATAAAATCGAATTATCCCTACATCACAGTCAAGGATAATCATGTAATCATCAATGGTTATGATTATATAGAATAATTCCTGGTCATAATCATACCAACAACTGTCCACCAATGAACTACAGGCCAATAAGGACTTTTACCACATCATTCGTAACATTACGGTCATGATTATACCGAATAATCCCTGGTCATAATCATACCAAGTCCATCTATGCACTACAGGCCACAGATGACATTCAACAAAATATAAACATGAGGATGATGACAATGATATAAGAATTCAATAAAATAAGTTCAAGAATTAAATTATCCAGGAACTAATAACGTCCAAATTGTAAACATGATACTTCTTTATAGAGTAAAATTCAAGAATGTTCAGAAGAATATTTTCAAGAAAAGATACTGGATGAAGCGCAAATATCAAGGATATTCCACTAATTTCATGGAGTATAGAAGTCAAAACTTTAACCAACGGAGTATAATAAAGAATGGAATAACAAAAGAAATCACCATGCATGCGGTATTGCGATGTATTAAAGTTATTCTAACGAATAATAAATAACGGAACCCGAAGTCAGGCGTGTCACGCACCGACGCGGATATTCCAAATGTAACAATAAAGAATGGAATAACAATAGAAATCACCATGCATGCGGTGACGTCATGTATGACAAAGTTATTCTAACAGAATAATAAATAACGGAACCGAAATCGTGTGAAATTCAAGACCATAGCGGGATGTTCCAACGTAATAATAAAGAATGGAATAACAATGAAATCTCCATGCAATGTGGTACTTCCGACAGACAAAGTTATTCCAATGAGAAATAAATAATGGAACCAGTCCCACAGAAAAACGCATGCATGTGATATTCTAACGTAATAATAAAGATTTTACCAGTCCTGTAAAACACACGCATGTGATATTCCAATGTAATAATAAAGAATGGAATAATGTAAGAATTTCACCAAGTATAGGGTAGCCCACGTATACAGTTATTCCAATGTATAATAAAGAATAGAAGAACAGAAGTTCTCTTCATGAATACAAAAGAAATAATACCCCTTACGGGTACAACAAATAATATCCCTTACCGTAAAAGAACTTGATATCAGAGTAGTGAAGTAGCAGAATACTTTTCTTCTTTCTCTCTATAATTTCTCTTTCTAGAGTTTCAGTGAATTCGTAAGAAAATAATGAAGGAATGAGCTTCTATTTATAGAAGAATGGACTGCATAGTATGTGAGACCCCAGATTTTATGAATATAGATTTAAATTTCTCAAAATATTTTTTTGAATATTATGGTGTGGATTTGAGATAGTTTTATAGTTGTGGGTAGTATTTGAAAATTTTGCAAAGTATGCAAATTGTTATAAATATTCGATTGGTCGGGAAATATTCTTTTTGTCGGGAATATTCGATGCGACTGAAGACAATCATTGGTGGACCCACAACGAAGTATTGTTGTAGTTAGAAAAACGACAAAAATATTTTATGAAAATAACTACGGAGGTTTTACGTTAATATACTATTGAACTATCCTAGTAGTAAAAGTACAAAGAATCTGGCGTGGTTGCATAGTAGCACACCTGCAGATCGGGTTATTAATGCTTACGTGATAAGTTACTCAGTTATACTCTATTATTGCTACAATAATTGATGCATCATATCTCTCATATTATTGATTCGATTATTGTCACAATATCATGTGCATAATATGTTATTTTATTAAATCAATAATTGAGATGACAAAGTTATTCATATTATTAAATTGTAATATTTACAATGTCTAGAAGTTCTGTCAAGGAGAGGTTAGATAATGTAATTGCGTGCCAACATGGAGAATCGAAAAGTCCCCTCTGTCCTAGGAACGACCTGGTTGTTAAATATTGTGAGTTATGATATTAATGATGGATAAGTTCATGTTGATTAAAGATGAATTTGATAATTTTATTGTGTTGGGATTATTTGTGTTAGTAGAAATCGACATCTATTTCGATAATAATTGATGTCTGGAGGTTATATTGTTCAATCAGGTATTCGAGGCACTTTTGTGTCAGAGTTACTATTCACGAGTTATTATTCATAAGTTACTATTCACGAGTTACTATTCATGAGTTACTATTCACGAGTTACTATTCATGAGTTATAATTCACGAGTTACTATTCAAGAGTTACTATTCATAAGTTACTATTCTCGAGTTACTATTCACCCGATTACTATTCACTCTAGTATTGTTCACTCGGGTATTTGGGTATAATATTATTCCATGAGGAGATGTGCTAATTTTTCATACCATTGGTTGAAGTTATAATAGTGGATCAATATGGACCGCTGGTGGAAAGTTATAATAGTGAGTCAATATGGACCGCTAGTGGAAAGTTATAACAGTGAATCAATATGGACCGTTGGTGGAAAAGTTATAATAGTGAATCAATATGGATCGCTGGTTTAAAAGTTTTAATAGTAAATCAGTATGGACTGTTGCTTTAAGTTTTAATAGTAAATCAATATGGACCGTCCGTTTAAAAGTAAATCAATCTGGACCGTTCATGAATTAGTTACTATTCATTCCATTCTTCTATAAATAGAAGCTCATTCCTTCATTATTTCTTACGAATTCACTGAAACTCTAGAGAGAGAAATTACAGAGAGAAATTATAGATAGAAGCTATAGAGAGAAAATCTATAGAGAGAAAGAAGAAGAGAAGTCTGCTACCTCACTACTCCAGTATCCAACTTCTTTCTAAGGTAAGGGATATTATTTGCTGTACCCATAAGGGGAGTTATTCTTTTTTATTCATGAAGTTACATTGGAATAACTCAGATACATGCAGACATACCCTATACATAACTTTGTATCGTGCGGCATACCCTATACTTGGTGAAATCCTCCGTTATTCCATTCTATATTATTATGTTGGAATAACTTTGCTTATCGCAATCACCGTATATATGGTGAAATTCTTCTATTATTTCATTCTATATTATTATGTTGAATAACTTTGCTTTATGCTAAGTACCGCATACATGGTGAAATTCTTCTATTATTTCATTCTATATTATTATGTTGGAATAACTCAAGCTTTGTCTGAGTACCACATACATGGTGAAATTCTTCTATTATTCCATTCTATATTATTATGTTGGAATAACCTGTTTATGCGAAGAACCGCATACATGGTGAAATTCTTCTATTATTTCGTTCTTTATTATTCTGTCGGAATATCCTGTCGGTGCGAATTTCACCTGACCTGGCTCCATTTATTATTATGTTGGAATAACCTGTATACGCGGATTACCGTATACCTGGTGATGTCTATTGTTATCCCATTCTTTACCATTCTGTTGGAATAACCTGTATATGTGGATTACCGTATACTTAGTGATTTCTGTTGTTATTCCATTCTTTAATATTCTGTTGGAATATCCTGTCTGTGCGTTTACGCCGGACCTGGTTCCATTCTTTATTATTTTGTTGAGAATAACCTGTCGGTGTGATCTATCGCATGCATGGTGATTTCTTCTGTTATTCCATTCTTTATTATTCTGTTGGAATAACCTGTCTATGTGGATTACCACATGCATGGTGAATGATCCTTTGTATTCATTCCTTATTAAATTGTAGAAATGATCTCATACGTGATTACCGTGGATTTGCGTTTTAACGAAAATCTATTTGCAGTTTCATATATTCTCTTATACTCAGTTGATTAAAGCTTTAACTTCTATAGTCCATGAAATTAGTAGAATAACCTTGATATTTGCGCTTCATTCAGTATCTTTTCATGAAAATATTCTTCTGAGCATTCTTGAATTTTACTCTACAAAGAAGTATCATGTTGACAATTTGGACGTTATTGGTTCCTAGTTAAATTAATTCATGAACTTGTTTTATTGAATTATTATGTCATTGTCATGATAAGTTATATTGGTTATTATGTGAAAACATAAAAGTTTCTTAGAAATCACAAAGGGTTGAAAAATCAGATTTTTGTGAAAACGGAACACGAAATTCAATTGACCATATCTTCTGTTATATTTTGAATTTTTGAGTGTTGTCAAGTCCTAGAGTTAGATCTATGAGTTTTGTAACTTATCCAAGTGGAATCACTGGAAAAGGTGTTGTAGATTTTTGTGTGGACTGATTTTAGCAAAGGAGGCAAAAGCTGCCAATTTTGAAAAAGCTACTGCACATGCTTTTAAAAGGGCTGTTTCGGCCACTTAATTTGTGAGAAAAATTCTTGCCTTTTGGGACATGAAAGTATATGGTATAAAGTACCTCCTGTCCAAAAATGAGCTCATTCCGACTTAAAATGAGCAAGTTATGATCATTTTAATATTTAGGTTTTTTCGATTAAAAATGCTATAACTGGAGTTCTATAACTCCGATGACCATGAAATTTAAACTGGAGGCTCACGTTAACATATGTAAGATCTTGCCAAGATTTGGGAATTTCTGGAGTTAACCTTGAGGTAGCTAATTTCTTAAGCAATTAATTAGAAATTAATTTTTGAAAAATAGTAAATGAATTTTTAAAATTCCAAGAAAAATATATGTTCATTATGGGACTATATTAAGCTTAATCCCAGAAAAGAATAATTTTTGGGACTGATTTGGTATTTTTCATGAAAATAGTTTAGTTACGAACATATGAGTTAAATATGTTATGTGAAGTTAAAGAATTGGTAAATAGGATTTTATGGCTTGAAAGTCTTATATAAGGTATATGCATATTTTTGATGGGTGATTTGATCATTGGTGATGAAATCTTATAAGTATGGCATTTTTGAATGATTAAATGCATTATTTGGTAAAGTGTAAACAATTAGATTAAATTGTTTATAAGTTTAAGAAGTGATTAAAATATTGTTATAATATTAACAATATTAGATTATGAGTTTATTAAGTGATTGATAATATTTGGATAAATTTAAAGTCTTTAATATTTATCCTTATTTTGTTTGATTAATGCTTATATCATTGTCATCATTCTCATGTTTATATTGTGATTAAAGTCATCTTTGGCTTACGTGCATAGATGGACTTGGTATGATTATGACCAGGGATTATTCGGTATAGTCATGACCGTAATGTGACGAATGATGTGGTGAAAGTCCTCATTGGCCTGTAGTTCATCGATGGACAGTTGTTGATGTGATTATGACCAGGGATTATTCGGTATAGTCATGACCATTGATGATTACATGAATATCCTTGGCCGTGGTGCAGGGATGATGTGGTTTATTTATTAATCTGAGTCTCAGCGATAAAGTTGATAAAAATCTTTTTAAATAATAGAAGATAGTAGGTTTTATGCTCTACTTGACTCTTCTAATGGATTGCTTATTCCGCTGCAGTTAAACTTGATGTCTATTGTATTTAATCAGTTTAATATTGTTGTAAACTAATGATAATTTATTCTGCATTATCTTAGTCATAATATTTCTTCTTGGGCTAGTTGAGCTCACCTTTTTCTTTCATCGTTTTTTCGTGAATTGAGAATATAGCTGGGACGAGTCGGGAAAAGGAGTGACAGTCCAGATGATAGCATTAGTAGTCGTCACTATTTTGTTAAATAGTGTGACAATAAATGTAATGAGGACCCCTTTGGGTGTGGATATTGTCTAGATGACAATATTCCTATTAAAACTCCCAGTTTATGTATTGTCGTATATTACACGACGGTTGTATAATTAGTTTGTATTTGTTTTCAGTACCATGTATCTGGCGACTCAAGATTGGTGATGTATACCTATTTTGGGGGCGTCACATAGTAACCAACTCATGAACGGTCCAGATTGATTTACTTTAATCGGACGGTCCATAATTAAAGTAAAATCTTTTAAATAAAATATAATATATTCTATTTATAATCTAATAAAATGAATAACTTTATAAAAGTATTTTGTTTTATATAAAAAGATTTTACTATGCAAAATACTATGCAAACACTATACACTATGCATAATAAAATATAATATAATCTAATTATTGTCTAATAAAACGAATAACTTTATAAAAGTATTCTGTTTTATATAAAAAGATTTTACTATTAGCCTAATAAAACGAATAACTTTATAAAAGTATTCTGTTTTATTCCATTAATAATACTAATATAACAAAATTGAGTGACTTATCACATAAGCATCAATAATCAATACCGTGTGTGTGACGCCCCCAAAATAGGTATACATCACCCATTTTGAGTCATCAATAACATGGTACAGAAAAAACTACAACTTTATTAATACAACATATAAACTGTGGGTTTAAATACAGATATTGTCATCTAGACAATATCCACACCCAAATAAGTCCTCATTATAATTATTGGTATATTATTTTACAAAAATGGTGAGGACTACTAAGACATCTTTCTAGAACCATCATTCCACTCCCCGACTAGAAATTGCTACATTCTCGCCTCCTGAGAAGAAAAATGGAACAAAAAGGAAAAGGGTGAGCTCTACTAGCCCAGTAAAGAACATTATGACTAAGATAATATAGAACAAATTATCGTTAGTCCTCAACAGGGAAAAAAGTCTGATAGAATATAATAGACAACAAGTTTTAGATCAATATTCGTAGCGGAAATAATAATTCATAGAAGAGTTATGTAGAGAATGAAATCTACTATTATCTATGAATTTAAAAGTTCATCATCAATATTTTATCCCTGTAACATCAATCAATATACATCTTGAATCAAATACTCATCTTTGCACTACAGGCCAAAGATATTCATCAGTTGGTCATGTTCATCTCAACACATGTTCATCTTTGCACTACGGCCAAAGATATTCATAAGAAAATCAACCATCTTTGCACTACAGGCCAAAGATATTCAGTAACATCATCATTTAGGACTGAGGATGATGAAAAATATTTTTAAAGAAACGAATCCAGTGAAACAAAAGACAAGGATTAAGGATTAAGGATTCGTAAATAATCATAGTGGAGTAAAATTCAAGAATAATCAAAACATGGATACAATCAAAGCTAGTATCCATAATAGATATTTTGGACAAAAATAAGAATTTAATTTTTCTGTGGATAGTGTCGTATTCGTGAATAGTGCTGTATACGTGAATAGTAACTCCGACACAAAAAGTTCCAAATTTGATAAAAAGTTCATAACAATATTTTGGCATAATGATATTGAAGAAATAATATCATTTACAAAAGAAATAACATCTATTACCTCGAAAGAATAGTACTTATGGCTGGAATACTGAATATAATGCTGAAGGAAACTTACACCGTATAGCAACACTCAAATTATCAAAATACTCACAAGAATATGCTCGATAATATAGAGAGAGAAAGAGAGAGAAAACTTTAGTTTCTTGTGTGATTTTCAATTCTAACCAAAGCACCCTATTTATAGGAAAATGCTTAGAACACCAAAGCAGAAAATTTAATATAATATTATTATATTTATAAAATTGTCACGCTCACCTCTTGAATCTGATTTCAGCTCATTAACATGTGCAAGTGGGGGCCACCAAAGTGTAAAAACGTTTTTATTATTAAAAATAATTAAAACTTCCCAAAATCAATTATTTCGGAACTTCGGAACTTTAATAATTCATAATAAATAGCCCTTTTATCAGAAAAATTCAAACCTTATGTCTTTTCCATAGAAAATTTTATTATCTACAACTTTGCAAAAGAAAGTTTTTCCAAATTCTAAACAAAAATTGACCGAAATTCACAAACGGGCGATTTTACAGGCTATAATCAAATTTCAGTCAAGAAATGGGGTCCACCGACATGTTTAACATGTTTTTAATATTTATTGCAACAAAAATACTCTTCCTCCTCATATACTCATATATCCCACATTCATTGTAAAAAATATCACCATTATTATATTATTAAAATATAATAATATATTTAAATAAATTATTTTAATGTAAAAAAGAAAAATATTAATTTTCAACAATTGTCACATTAAAATTTTCTCCATCTATATACATAAAAATTAATATTTTCCTCATCATATAAATCAATAATTAATTATTCATAAATAATATTACAAAATCACAATCTCGATGACCAGTGCGTTCCTGGAAAGAGAGGGCTTTCCAATAAGGATTTCTCCTTACTGGCGCGCAATTAGATGACCAAACCTCTCCTTAGACAGAACTTTCTAGACATTGCCAATAATGTTATCTAATAATATTATTCAGATAATATGAATTATTACTCCGATAATGAAAATATTGTGTAGTGACAATTATTGAAACAACAATAATATAAAATATCAACGCATCAATTATTGAATCAAAAAAATAAAGTATTGAACAGTAATTACTGTAACAATTATGTAGTAGTGCCTTCTTACATAAGAATCAATAATTGGTGCAATACCATGTGCTACTGTGCTTTAACCATCGAGTATTTGAACAGTATTAACAGTAACAACTACGCCGTCATTTATAAACAACTTATATTTTTCATTTTCTTCATCCAATCGCTTTCTGTTATGGGTCCCACACAAGGCTGCGCCATCGTACGAATATTCTCCGACAGCATGAATATTCCACGACCAACCGAATATTCCCAACAACAATGAATATTTTATAACCACTTACTTGTTTAAAATATTTACGCATTTCACTCATAACTAACCACATTAATCAAATTAACCCTTACTATTTCAAAATAATAAATAGAGAAAATTTCATTTTATTAATAAAAAGTCGAGGTCTTACAACCTCCCCTCCTTATGAAATTTCGTCCTCGAAATTGACGTACGTACCTGGTGTTTCGAAAAGGTGAGGATACCTCGCTTTCATTTTCGTTTCCAACTCCCAGGTCATTTATTCAATAGCATGGTTCCTCCACAAAACTTTAACTTGTGGTATAACCTTCGTGCGTAGGACATGCTCCTTCCTATCCAAGATCTTGACAGGTACCTCTTCATACATTAAGTCTTCAGCTATCTCGTCCGGTTCTAACTCAATAATGTGGTTTGGGTCTTTCACATATTTACGAAGCACAGATATGTGAATAACATTATGAACACGAGACATACTTGGAGGTAACGCGAGTCTATAGGCTACATTTCCTACTCGGTTAAGAATAAAAAATGGACCAATAAATCGTGGATTAAGCTTTCCTCTCTTCCCAAATCTTGTAACTCCTTTCCATGGTGCAACACACAACCATACATGATCCCCAATATCAAATTCCACATCCTTTCGATGAAGATCCGCATAACTCTTTTGTCGATCCTGTGCGGTTTGTATACGTTGTTGAATCATTTGGACCTTTTCCGTAGTCATATGTACCAACTTGGGTCCCAACAATATTGCTTCACCCACCTCATCCCAACATATTGGAGAGCTACACTTTCGTCCATATAATGCTTCAAATGGAGCTACACCTATACTTGCCTGATAACTGTTGTTGTAGGAGAATTCCACCAATGGTAAGTACTTATCCCTACTCCCTTTGAAGTCTAGGACACAGAGTCTTAATAGATCTTCAAGAATTTGAATAGTCCTCTCTGATTGTTCATCCGTTTGAGGAAGGTATGCCGAACTGAATCGTAAATCCGTACCCATAGCTTTCTGCAAGCTAACCCAAAATCGTGAAGTGAATCTTGGGTCACGATCCGAAACTATAGATACTGGCATGCCATGCAATCTCACAATCTCATTTACGTACATACGAGCTAGACGTTCAAGGGAATAAGTTTCCCGTATAGGCAAGAAATGAGCAGACTTAGTTAATCTATCAACAATAACCCAAATCGCATCTATGCCTTGAGAAACCTTGGGAAGACCCGTAACGAAATCCATGGTAATGTGTTCGCACTTCCATTCTGCAATCTCAAGTGGTTGCAATGGACCCTTAGGCACTTGATGCTCTAACTTTACACGTTGAAAAGTTAAACACCTTGAGATAAACTTCGCGATTTCTCTCTTCATATTGTTCCACCAAAATGTATATCGAAGATCACGATACATTTGGTACTTCCAGGATAAATTGCAAATGGTGTATTGTGTGCCTCCATCATGATCTTGTACTTCAACTCAGAGTCGTTAGGAACACAAAGTCTGGAGTTGACTCGAAGTATTCCTTCTTTATCGATTTTTGCCTCTGGGATAACACCTTCTTGTACTTTCTTCTTCATACGCATCAGCTCCGGGTCTGTGGCTTGTGCAACTTTAACTTTATCGATTAAAGTTGGTTCTATGCGTATACTTGACATCATCGCATGGGTCCCCGGAGTCTTGAATTCTATCTTCATCTTTTGTAAATCACTCAAAATGGGCCTTTGTGTTGTGACAAAGATCGCACTCGCTTCTCGCATATGATCTTCTAATCAATGCGCATACCACAACGTTAAACTTTTTCGTGGATGGTATTGAATAGTATGGTCATAGTTTTTCAACAACTCGAGCCAGCGTCATTGCCGCATGTTGAGTTCTTTTTGAGTGAAAAAATATTTGAGGCTTTTATTGTCTGAATATATCTCCACTTTCTCCCCATATAGATAGTGCCTCCAGATATTTAGCACGAAATGACTGATGCCAACTCTAGATCATGAGTAGGATAATTCCTCTCATATTCTTTAAGTTATCGCGAGGCATAGGCTATGACTTCCCATGTTGCATGAGAACACATCCTAACCCTTTGCCCGAAGCATCGCTGTAAATAACAAATCCATCTCAACCAGACGGTATTGTCAGAATAGGTGCCGAAATGAGTCTCCTCTTAAGCTCTTGGAAACTCTTCTCGCATTCCTCGCTCCATACGAATTTTGTATCCTTTCGAGTCAGCTAAGTTAACGAAGTAGCGATTCGAGAAAACCCTTCCACGAATCTCTCATAATAACCAGCTAAGCCCAGAAAGCTACGTACTTCAGTCATCGTCTTTGGTTGCTCCCAACATTGTATTGCTTCAATCTTCGCTGGGTCAACCGATACTCCATGTTTTGACACCACCTGCCCAAGAAATGCTACTTCCTCAAGCCAGAACTCGTATTTCTTTAACTTAGCATATAACTTGTTTTCACGAAGCCTTTGGAGTACCAGCTTCAAATGGTGCTCATGATCTTCATGATTTTTGGAATATATGAGGATGTCATCAATAAAGACAACAATGAACTGATCCAAATATTCCTTGAATACTCGGTTCATCATATCCATGAAAGCCGCAGGAGCATTAGTCAATCCAAAAGACATGACTAGGAATTCATAATGCCCGCACCGAGTTCTAAAGGCAGTCATCAGAATATCCTCAGTTCTAATTCTCAATTGATGATATCCAGAACGAAGATCGATCTTTGAAAAGAATTGTGCTCCTTGTAACTGGTCAAACAGGTCATCAATACGAGGTAGAGGATACCTATTCTTGATAGTGACATGGTTTAATTCCCGGTAATCAATACAAAGTCGCATACTCCCGTCTTTCTTCTTTACAAATAAAACAGGAGCACCCCAAGGAGATGTACTAGGACAAATGAAACCGATGTCCAACAACTCCTGTAGTTGGACCTTTAACTCCTGAAGTTCAATAGGAGCCATTCGATATGGGGTTCTAGAAATGGGCTTTGTACCAGGTTCCAGATCAATAAAGAATTCTACTTCACGTTCCGGGGGTAGACCGAGAAGTTTTTCAGGAAATACGTCAGGAAAGTTACTAACAACGGGAATATTATTCAAATCTGACGTGTCTTTATTCAAATCCATAACATGGGCTAAGAAAGTTTGACATCCATTTTTCAATAAACGAATAGCTTTATGACTTGATATGACAGTGATTGATTTTAGTGGTTTAGTTGCTTGAATTCGAATAACAGGTTGATTAGGAATATGAAAGCTAACAACCTTACGAAAACAATCAATTTTGGCATGATGAGTACTTAACCAATCAATCCCTAAAATCACATCAAAAGCAAGTATCTTTAAAGAGATAAGGTTAACAGGTAATGTGGTGGTGCCAACTTAGATCAAACAAGACTTATAAACAGTGGATGTGATGAAAGTTTCTCCTAACGGAGTTTCCATAGATAGGTCAAAGTCTAATTTCTCCGGAGTCAAGTTTAAACGTTGAGCATAAGAAGGAGAGATAAATAAATGGGTAGAACCGATATCTAGCAATGTATAAACTTTGCAAGAATTTATGATTAGCTTACCCGTGATCACCTCGTTTGGGTTCCTTGCATTTTGACCAGTCACAACAAACGCTCTTCTAGGAATCGTTGACTTTGACTTTTCTGGGACAGCCTTTTGAGTCACCATCCCCACTGGACTTGGTTTCGCTACTGTACAGTCTCGAGCGATATGTCCTTCCTTTCCACAATTATAGCATACCTTGAACTGTTGTGAACAGTTTCGGCTGATGTGTCCCTCTTTTCCATATTTATAGCATACGACCGGTGGTCGTTCTCCTCCCTTAGAATTGGTTGTTGGTGCTGGTGCTGATGTCTTCCCGTCATTGTTGAATCTCCTCTTTTTGAAATTTTTACTTGACTCACCTCTTCTATTATAATGGCCATGACTACCACTAGAGTGGTTGCCGCTCTTGTCCGTATTTTTCTTTCCCCGCTGATGGTTATCGTTGCTCCGATGACTACTGTCACCGGTATGACCCTGGTTGTAGTCCCTCGGTTGAACGTACTCGTTATCTCGCTCTAATAATTGAGCCATGTTGATAACATCTGAATATAGAGAAAATTTATGAGAAATGAGATACTGACGTATGTCGAGTTTCAAACCTCTCAGAAACATCCGCGTCATACGTTCCTCATTCTCCACCAAATGAGGTGCAAACCTTGATAACTCTGCAAACTTCGCCTCATACTGGGACACCATCATGTTGTTCTGTTCCAGTCTAATAAACTCCACCTCCTTCATATGATGAATACTTTCAGGAAAGTACTTGTCATTGAACAGTTTTTGAAATGTCTCCCAAGACATGCTAAGTGTGGCTGGATGGGTACGCTTCACAGATTCCCACCAGTAATTTGCCTCACCACGGAACATAAAGGTGGCAAATGGAACCTTTTTTTCCTCCGTGCATCCCAAGACATCAAATATCTTGGTAATTTGTTTGACCCACGTTTCTGCCTTGATCGGATCCGGCTTTCCAAGGAACTCAGGTGGTCCCAACTCTTTGAACTGCTTGGCTGTGATAAACCGCGCATAGCTATTATTTCCACCTGTGTTTTGTACACGAGTCTCCCTCGTCTGATTTTGCATGAACTGCAAAAAGCTTCTAAACATCCCGTCGTTCATCGTCTGATCAGTGGTATTATTTACAGGAGGAACATTGTCATCCTGTTGCACGTTCTCTGGGTTATTGATTAAAGGTGTTTCCATAGTCTGATTCACTCCATCGTTAATATTTTTAGCTGCCATTTCTAAATGCTGCCACAAAATAAGGGTTAATTAAAGAAATTGACATGCAACATAATAACCCTATACTCTAACCAACCAACAAATAAGCTTAGGTAAGACACACTAGCAAAGGAATTACTCGTCTCTCCCCTCCTAGTTCTATTCCCCGATCTCCGCCGGAGATCATATCCCTAAGCTCTGATACCAACTGTGACGCCCCCAAAATAGGTATACATCTCCCATTTTGAGTTGTCAATAACATGGTACAGAAAAAACTACAACTTTATTAATACAACATATAAACTGTGGGTTTAAATACAGATATTGCCATCTAGACAATATCCACACCCAAATAAGTCCTCATTACAATTATTAGTATATTATTTTACAAAAATGGTGAGGACTACTAAGACTTCTTTCTAGAACCATCATTCCACTCCCCGACTAGAACTCGTTACATTCTCGCCTCTTGAGAAGAAAAATGGAACAAAAAGGAAAAGGGTGAGCAAAACTAGCCCAGTAAAGAACATTATGACTAAGATAATATAGAACAAATTATCGTTAGTCCTCAACAGGGAAAAAAATTTGATAGAATATAATAGACAACAAGTTTTAGATCAATATTCGCAGCGGAAATAATAATTCATAAAAGAGTTATGTAGAGAATGAAATCTACTGTTATCTATGATTTTAAAAGTCCATCATCAATATTTTATCCTCAGAACATCAATCAATATACATCTTGAATCAAATACTCATCTTTGCACTACAAATGAACGATATTCATCAAAGGTTGTCATGTTCATCTCAACACTGCTCATCTTTGCACTACTACTACCAAAGATATTCATAAGAAAATCAACCATCTTTGTACTACAGGCCAAAGATATTCAGTAACATCATCATTTAGGACTGAGGATGATGAAACATATTTTTAAAGAAACGAATTCAGTGAAATAAAAGACAAGGATTAAGGATTAAGGATTCGTAATTCGGTTTATCAATGTCCAAAAATACCTCAATAATAATCATAGTGGAGTAAAATTCAAGAATAATCAAAATATGGATACAATCAAAGCTAGTATCCATAATAGATATTTTGGACAAAAACAAAAATTTAATTTTTCTATGGATAGTGCCGTATTCGTGAATAGTGTCGTATACGTGAATAGTGTCATATACGTGAATAGTAACCCCGACACAAAAATTTCCAAATTTGATAAAAAGTTCATAACAATATTTCGGCATAATGATATTGAAGAAATAATATCATTTACAAAAGAAATAACATCCCTTACCTCGAAAGAATAGTACTTATGGCTGGAATATTGAATATAATGCTAAAGGGAACTTACACCGTATAGCAACACTCAAAATATCAAAATACTCATAAGAATACGCTCGATAATATAGAGAGAGAAAACATTAGTTTCTGGTGTAATTTTCAATTCTAACCTAAGCATCCTATTTATAGGAAAATGCTTAGAACACCAAAGCAGAAAATTTAATATAATATTATTATATTTATAAAATTGTCACGCCCACCTCTTGAATCTAATTTCAGCTCATTAACATGTGCAAGTGGGGGCCACCAAAGTGTAAAAAACGTTTTTATTATTAAAAATAATTAAAACTTCCAAAAATTAATTATTTCGGAACTTCAGAACTTCAATAATTCATAATAAATAGCCCTTTTGTCAGAAAAATTCGAACCTTATGTCTTTTTCATAGAAAATTCTATTATCTACAACTTTGCAAAAGAAAGTTTTTCCAAATTCCAAACAGAAATTGACCGAAATCCACAAACGAGCGATTTTACAGGCTATAATCAAATTTTAGTCAAGAAATGGGGTCCACCGACATGTTTAACATGTTTTTAATATTTATTGCAACAAAAATACTCTTCGTCTTCATATACTCATATATCCCACATTCATTGTAAAAAATATCACCATTATTATATTATTAAAATATAATAATATATTTAAATGAATTATTTTATCAGAAAAAGATAAAATATTAATTTTCAACAATTTTCACATTAAATATTTTCTCCATCTATATCCATATAAAATCAATATTTTCGTCATCATATAAATTAATAATTAATTATTCACAAATAATATTACAAAATCACAATACTGACAACTAGGCAATTCCCATGAAAGAGGGGGCTTTCCAATAAGGATTTCTTCTTACTGGCGCGTAATTAGATGACCAAACCTCTCCGTAGACAGAACTTTCTAGACATTGCCAATAATGTTATTTAATAATATTACTTAGATAATATGAATTATTGCTCCGATAATAAAAAATATTGTGTAGTGACAATTATTGAAACAACAATAATATAAAATATTAACGCAGCAATTATTGAATCAATAAAATAAAATATTGAACAAGAATTATTCATAACAATTATTGAGTAGTAGTGCCTTCTTACATAAGAATCAATAATTGGTGCAATACCGCAGCTATCTTCTTGTGCTTTAACCATCGTGTATTTCAACAGTATTAACGGTAACAACTACGCCGTCATTTATAAACAACTTATATTTTTTGTTTTCTTCATCCAATCGCTTTTACGTTATGGGGCCCACACAAAGTCGCGCCTTATCGCATTTAATATTCCCGAAGCGGCAAGAATATTCCACGACCAACCGAATATTCCCAACAACAATAAATATTTTATAACCACTTGCTTATTTAAAATATTTATGCATTTCACCCATAACTAACCACATTAATCAAATTAACCCTTACTACTTCAAAATAATAAATAGAGTAAATTTCATTTTATTAATAAAAAGTCGGGGTCTTACAGTGTGCTACTATGCAACCACGCGTATTAGTGTACTTTTACTACCGAGTAGTTTAACAGTTTTAACGGTAAAACTTCCGCTGTTATTTTTAATAAAATATTTTTGTCGTTTTCTCAATCCGATAATAATTCTGTTGTGGGGTCCACCAATGATTGTGCCATCGTATGGATATTCCCTATTAAAACGAATATTCCCCGACTAATCGAATATTATATAACAACTTGCATACTTTGCAAAATTTATAAATATTACCCACAACTATAACATTATATCAAATCCACACCATAATATTCAAAAAAAATTATTTTGAGAAAATTAAATCTTTATTCGTAAAATCTGGGAATTCACAATCTCCCCTCCTTATGAAAGTTCTCTTCATGAATACAAAAGAAATAAAACCCCTTACAAGTACAACAAATAATATCCCTTACCTTAAAAAGAAGAGTACTGGATATATGAGTAGTGAAGTAGAAGAATACTTTTCTTCTTTCTCTCTTCAGTTTATCTCTCTAGAGTTTCAATGAATTCGTAAGAAATAATGAAGGAATGAGCTTCTATTTATAGAAGAATGGACTGCATAGTAACTAATTCATGAACGGTCCAGATTGATTTACTTTTAATCTGACACGATCCATATTTAAAGCAAAATCTTTTAAATAAAATATAATATATTCTATTTATAATCTAATAAAACGAATAACTTTATAAAAGTATTCTGTTTTATATTAAAAGATTTTACTATGCAAAACACTATACAGACACTATGCAACACTATGCAGGCACTATGCAACACTATGCATAATAAAATATAATATATTCTAGTTATTATCTAATAAAACAAATAACTTTATAAAAGTATTGTTTTATATAAAATATTTTTCTGTTTTTTTACATTAATAATACTAATAAAATGAAACTTATATATATATATATAATATATATATATATATATATATAATATATAACAATCAACAATAATTGAATCAAATAACGTGAGATACTATGCAGCAACTACTGTAGCAATTATTGAACAAAACTGAGTGACTTCTCACGTAAACATCAATAATTAATACCGTGTGCTTCTATGCAACCACGCGTATTACTGTACTTTTACTACTGAGTAGTTCAATGGTATCAACAGTAAAACTTCCGCCGTAAATTTTAATAAAATATTTTTGTCGTTTTCCCAATCCGACAATAATTCCGTTGTGGGGTCCACCAATGATTGTGTCGTCATATGAATATTCCCTGTTAAAACGAATATTCCCCGACCAATCGAATATTATATAACAACTTGCATACTTTACAAAATTTATAAATATTATCCACAACTATAACATTATATTAAATCCACACCATAATATTCAAAAAATATTATTTTGAGAAAATTAAATATTTATTCATAAAATCTGGGGTCTCACAATGTAATCATCAATGGTTATGATTATACCGAATAATCCCTTGTCATAATCATACCAACAACTATCCACCAATGAACTACAGGCCAATGAGGACTTTTACCACATCATTCATAACATTACGGTCATGATTATACCGAATAATCCATGGTCATAATCATACCAAGTCCATCTATGCACTACAGTCCACATATGACTTTCAACAAAATATAAACATGAGGATGATGACAATGATATAAGAATTCAATAAAATAAGTTCAAGAATTAAATTATCCAGGAACTAATAACTTCCAAATTGTCAACATGATACTTCTTTGTAGAGTAAAATTCAAGAATGTTTAGAAGAATATTTCCATGAAAAGATACTGGATGAAGCGCAAATATCAAGGATATTCCACTAATTTCATGGAATATAGAAGTCAAAACTTTAACCAACGGAGTATAATAAAGAATGGAATAACAAAAGAAATCACCATACATGCGGTGCTTCAGAAAGACAAAGTTATTCCAATGTAATAATAAATAATGGGCAAGATTCGGCGTGTCGCACCGCAGGCGTGATATTCCAACGAGAACAATAAAGAATGGAATAACAATGTAAATCACCATGCATGCGATGCGTCGCATGGCAGTTATTCCAATGAATAATAAATAACGGAACCAGGTTAGGCGTAAATTATGCACCGACAGGATGTTCCAACAGAATAATAAAGAATGGAATAACAACAGAAATCACCATGCATGCGGTACTTCGCATAGACATGTTATTCCAACAGAATAATAAATAACGGAACTAGGTCCCACAGAAAAAACATACAGACTAGATATTCCAATGAATAATAAAAGATTTAAACCAGTCCGGCGTAAAATGCATGAGATGGGATATTCCAACATGAATAATAAAGAATGAAAATAACGTAAGAATTTCACTAAGTATAGGGTAGCCCGTGATACAAAAGTTATTCCAATGTAATAATAAAGAATGGAATAACAGAAGTTCTCTTCATGAATACAAAAGAAATAATACCCCTTACGGGTACAACAAATAATATTCCTTACCGTAAAAGAACTTGATATCGGAGTAGTGAAGTAGTAGAATACTTTTCTTCTTTCTCTCTATAATTTCTCTCTTTAGAGTTTTAGTGAATTCGTAAGAAAATAATGAAGGAATGAGCTTCTATTTATAGAAGAATGGACTGCATAGTAACTAACTCATGAACGGTCCAGATTGATTTACATTAATTGGACGGTCCATAATTAAAGCAAAATCTTTTAAATAAAATATAATATATTCTATTTATAATCTAATAAAACGAATAACTTTATAAAAGTATTTTGTTTTAGATTAAAAGATTTTACTATGCAAAATACTATGCAGACACTATGCAACACTATGCATAATAAAATATAATATAATCTAATTATTGTCTAATAAAACGACTAACTTTATAAAAGTATTCTTTTTTATATAAAAAGATTTTACTATTAGCCTAATAAAACGAATAACTTTATAAAAGTATTCTGTTTTATATAAAAAGCTTTTCTGTTTTATTACATTAATAATACTAATAAAATAAAACAGAGTGACTTATCACATAAGCATCAATAATCAATACCGTGTGCTACTATGCAACCACATGTATTACTATACTTTTACTATCGAGTAGTTCAACAGTTTTAACGGTAAAACTTTCGCCATTATTTTTAATAAAATATTGTTATCATTTTCTCAATCCGACAATAATTCCGTTGAGGGGTCCACCAATGATTGTGTCATTGTACGGATATTCCCTGTTAAAATGAATATTCCCCGACCAATCGAATATTATATAACAACTTGCATACTTTGCAAAATTTATAAATATTACCCACAACTATAACATTATATCAAATCCATACCATAATATTCAAAAAAAATTATTTAAAGAAAAATAAATCTTTATTCGTAAAATCTGGGGTTTCACACAATTTATACTTGTCGTTTTCTTCATCCAATCGCTTTCCATTATGGGGCCCACACAAGGCTGCACCGTCGTACGAATATTCCCCGACAGCAAGAATATTCAACGACTAAACGAATTTTCCCCGACAGATGACTTTCAACATAATATAAACATGAGGATGATGACAATGATATAAGAATTCAATAGAACAAATTCAAGAATTAAATTATTCAGGAACTAATAACGTCCAAATTGTCAACATGATACTTCTTTGTAGAGTAAAATTCAAGGATGCTCGTAAAGAATATTTCCACGAAAAGATATCGGATGAAGCGCAAAATATCAAGGATATTCCACTAATTTCATTGAGTATAGAAAGTCAAAACTTTAACCAACCGAGTATAATAAAGAATGGAATAACAAAAGAAATCACCATGCATGTGGTACTTCATGCATACGAGTTATTCCAATGTAATAATAAATAACGGAACGAATCGCATAATACGCACCAACAGGATATTCCAACAGGATAATAAAGAATGGAATAACAACAGAAATCACCATGCATGCGGTATCAGATAGACAAAAGTTATTCCAACGAAATGATAAATAATGGAACTAGGTCCCAAAGCGTAAAAGCGCATGCATGTGATATTCCAATGAATAATAAAGATGGAACCAGTCCGCAAGTAAAACGCATGCATGTGATATTCCAAATGAATAAAAAAGAATGGAATAACAACAAAATTTCACCATGTATGCGGTACTTGGCATAGACAAAGTTATTCCAAAGAGAATAATAAATAATGGAATAATGAAAGAATTTCACCAAGTATAGGGTAATCCGTATATACGAGTTATTCCAATGAGAATAATAAAGATTTTAAACCGTCCAAGCGAAACGCATGCATACGTGATATTCCAATAGAATAATAAAGATTTTAACCAGTCCCGCATAAAAAAAGCATGCATGTGATATTCTAACGAAATAATAAAGAATGGAATAACAACAGAATTTCACCATGTATGCGGTATTGCACTTAGCATAAAGTTATTCCAAAGAGAATAATAAATAATGGAATAATGTAAGAATTTCACCAAGTATAGGGTAATCCGCGTATACATGTTATTTCAACGTAATAATAAAGATTTTAACCGTGTCCCAGGCGTAAAACGCATGCACATTCCAATGTAATAATAAAGATGTAACCGTGTCCCAAAGAAAAAGCATGCATACATATATTCCAACAGAATAATAAAGAATGGAATAACAGAAGAATTTCACCAAGTATAGGGTAGCCCGCGTATACAGGTTATTTTAACAGAATAATAAAGAATGGAATAACAAAAGTTCTCTTCATGAATACAAAAGAAATAATACCCCTTACGAGTACAACAAATAATATCCCTTACCTTAAAAATGAAGAGTACTGGATATATGAGTAGTGAAGTAGCAGAATACTTTTCTTCTTCTCTCTCTTGGTTTATCTCTAGAGTTTTAGTGAATTAAGTAAGAAATAATGAAGGAATGAGCTTTATTTATAAAAGAATGGACCGCATAAGTAACTAATTCATGAATGTATTCAGATTGATTTACTTTAATCGGACGGTCCCATAATTAAAGCAAAATCTTTTAAATAAAATATAATATATTCTATTTATAATCTAATAAAATGAATAACTTTATAAAAAGTATTTTGTTTTAGATAAAAAGATTTTACTATACAAAATACTATGCAACCACTATACAACACTATGCATAATAAAATATAATATAATCTAATTATTGTTTAATAAAACGACTAACTTTATAAAAGTATTCTCATTTTATATAAAAAGATTTTACTATTAGCCTAATAAAATGAATAACTTTATAAAAGTATTCTGTTTTATATAAAAAGCTTTTCTGTTTTATTACATTAATAATACTAATAAAATAAAACAGAGTAACTTATCATATAATCATCAATAATCAATACAGTGTGCTACTATGCAACCACGTGTATTACTATACTTTTACTACCGAGTAGTTCAACAGTTTTAATGGTAAAACTTCCGCCGTTATTTTTAATAAAATATTTTTTTCGTTTTCTCAATCCGACAATAATTCCGTTCTGGGGTCCACCAATGATTGTGCCGTCGTACGGATATTCCCTGTTAAAACGAATATTCCCCGACCAATTGAATATTATATAACAACTTGCATACTTTGCAAAATTTATAAATATTACCCACAACTATAACATTATATCAAATCCACACCATAATATTCAAAAAAAAATTATTTCGAGAAAATTAAATCTTTATTCATAAAGTCTGGGGTTTCACACAACTTATACTTGTTGTTTTCTTCATCCAATCGCTTTCCATTATGGGGCCCACACAAGGTCGTGTACCATCGTATTTAATATTCTCCGACAAAGAAGAATATTCAACGACCAAACGAATATTCCCCGACAACAATGAATATTTTATAACCACTTGCTTATTTAAAATATTTGCGCATTTTACCCATAACTAACCACATTAATCAAATCAACCCTTACTATTTCAAAATAGTAAATAGAGGAAATTTAATTTTATTTATAATAAGTTGGGGTCTTATAACCTCCCCTCCTTATGAAATTTCATCCTCGAAATTGACGTACGTACCTGGTGTTTCGAAAAGGTGAGGATACCTCACTTTCATTTCTGTTTCCAACTCCCAGGTCATTTCCTCTATAGCGTGGTTCCTCCACAAAACTTTAACTTGTGGTATAACCTTTGTACGTAGGACATGCTCCTTCATATCCAAGATCTTGACAGGTACCTCTTCATACGTTAAGTCTTCGGCTATCTTGTCCGGTTCTAACTCAATAACGTGGTTTGGGTCTTTCACATATTTACGAAGCACAGATATGTGAAAAACATTATGAACACGAGATATACTTGGAGGTAACGTGAGTCTATAGGCTACATTTTCTACTCGGTCAAGAATCTGAAATGGACCAATAAATCGTGGATTGAGTTGTTCTCTTTTCCCAAATCTTGTAACTCCCTTCCATGGAGCAACTCGCAACAATACATGATCCCCAATACTAAATTCCACGTCTTTTCGATGAAGATCCGCATAACTCTTTTGTCGATCATGTGCCGTTTGTATACATTGTCGAATCATTTAGATCTTTTTCGTAGTCATACATACCAACTCGGGTCCTAACAATGTTTCTTCACCCACTTCATCCCAACATATTGGAGAGTGACACTTTCGTCCATACAATGCTTCGAATGGAGCCACGCCTATACTTGCCTGATAACTGTTGTTGTAGGAGAATTCCACCAATGGTAAATACTTATCCCAACTTCCTTTGAAGTCTAGGACACAGAGTCTTAATAGATCTTCAAGAGTTTGAATAGTCCTCTCTGATTGTCCGTCCATTTGAGGATGGTATGCCGAACTAAATCATAAATCCGTGCCCATAGCTTTCTATAAGCTAACCCAAAACCTTGAAGTGAATCTTGGGTCAGATCTAAAACTATGGTTACTGGCATGCCATGCAATCTTACAATCTCATTTACATACATACTAGCAAGACGTTTAAGGGAATAAGTCTCCCGCATCGGCAAGAAATGAGCAGACTTGGTTAATCTATCAATAATAACCCAAATAGTAGCATTTATGCCTTGAGAAACCGTGGGAAGACCCATAAAAAACCGTGGGAAGACCCTTAGGCACTTGATGTTCCACCTTTACACGTTGACAAGTTAAACACCTCGAGATAAAGTTTACAATCTCTCTCTTCATATTGTTCCACCAAAATGTATGTCGAAGATCACGATACATTTTGGTACTTCCAGGATGGATTGCAAACGGTGTATTGTGTGCATCCATCATGATCTTGTATTTCAAATCAGAATCGTTAGGAGCACAAAGTCTGGAGTGGACTTGAAGTATTCCTTCTTCATCGATTCTTGCTTCTGGAATAGCACCTTCTTGTACTTTATTCCTCATATGTATCAGCTCCAGGTCTGTGGCTTAAGCAACTTTAACTTTATCGATTAAAGTTGGTTCTACGCATATACTTGACATCATTACATGGGTCCCCGGAGTCTTGAATTCTATCTTCATCTTTTGTAAATTACACAAAATGGGCCTTTGTGTTAACAGCATCGCACTCGTTCCCGCGTATGATCTTCTACTCAATGAGTCAGCTACTACGTTCGCTTTTCCACGATGGTATTGAATGGTATGGTCGTACTCTTTCAACATCTCAAGCCAACGTCGTTGCCGCATGTTGAGTTCCTTTTAGGTGAATAAATATTTGAGGCTTTTATGGTCAGAATATATATCCACTTTCTCCCCATATAGATAGTGCCTCTATATCTTTAGAGCGAAAATGACTGCTGCCAACTCTAGATCATGAGTAGGATAATTCCTCTCATATTCTTTAAGTTGTCATGAGGCATAGGCTATGACTTTCCTACGTTGCATGAGAACACATCCTAACCCTTTGCCTAAAGCATCACTGTAGATAACAAATCCATCCGAACCAGATGGTATTGTTAGAACAGGTGCCGAAATGAGTCTCCTCTTGAGCTCTTGGAAACTCTTCTCGCATTCCTCGCTCTATACGGATTTTATATCTTTCCAAGTCAGCTGAGTTAATGGAGTAGCGATTCGAGAAAATCCTTCCACAAATCTCCAATAATAACCAGCTAAGCCCAAAAAGCTACGTACTTCGGTCATCGATTTCGGTTGCTCCCAACTTTGTATTGCTTCAATCTTCGCCGAGTCAACAGATACTCCATGTTTTGACACTACGTGCCCAAGAAATGCTACTTCCTCAAGTCAGAACTCACATTTCTTCAACTTAGCATATAACTTGTTTTCACGCAGCCTTTGGAGTACCAGCTTCAAATGGTGTTCATGATCTTCACGACTTTTGGAATATATGAGGATGTCATCAATAAAGACAACAACGAACTGATCCAAATATTCCTTGAATACTCGGTTCATCATATCCATGAAAGTTGCAGGAGCATTAGTCAATCCAAAAGACATGACTAAGAATTCATGATGCCCGTACCAAGTTCTGAAGGTAATCTTTGGAATATCCTCATGTCTAATCTTCAACTGATGATATCCAGAAAGAAGATTGATCTTTGAAAAGAATTTTGCTCCTTGCAACTGGTCAAACAGGTCATCAATACGAGGTAGCGGATACCTATTCTTGATTGTGACATGATTTAATTCCCGGTAGTCAATACAAAGTCGAATACTCCCATCTTTCTTCTTTACGAATAAAACAGGAGCACCCCAAGAAGATGTACTAGGACGAATAAAACCGATGTCCAATAACTCCTGTAGTTGGACCTTTAACTCCTGAAGTTCAATAGGAGCCATTCGATATGGGATTTTAGAAATGGGCTTTGTACCAGGTTCAAGATCAATAAAGAATTCAACTTCACGTTCCGGGGGTAGACCGGGAAGTTCTTCAGGAAATATGTCAAGAAAGTCACTAACAACAGGAATATTATTCAAATCTGACGTGTCTTTATTCAAATTCATAACATGGGCTAAGAAAGCTTGACATCCGTTTTTTAATAAACGAATAGCTTTATGAATTGATATGAAAGTGATTGATTTTAGTGGTTTAGTTGTTTTAATTCGTACAACAGGTTGGTTAGGAATATGAAAACTAACAACCTTATGAAAACAATCAATTTTGGCATGATGAGTTGTTAACCAATCAATCCCCAAAATCACATCAAAAGCAAGTATCTTTAAAGAGATAAGGTCAACAGGTAATATGATGGTGCCAACTTGGATCAAACAAGATTTATAAACAGTGGATGTGATGAAAGCTTCTCCTAATGGAGTCTCCATAGAAAAGTCAAAGTCTAATTTCTCCGGAGTCAATTTTAAACGTTGAGCACAAGCAGGAGAGATAAACGAATGGGTAACACTGGTATCTAGTAATGTATAAACTTCGCAAGAATTTATGATTAGCTTACCCGTGATCACCTCGTTTGGGTTCCTCGCATTTTGACTAGTCACGACAAACGCACTTCCAGGAACCGTTGACTTTGACTTTTCTGGGACAATCTTTTTAGTAACCATCCCCGCTAGACTTGGTTTTGCTACCGTACAATCTCGAGCGATATGTCCTTCCTTTCCATAATTATAGCATACCTTGAACTGTTGTGGACAGTTTGGACTGATATGTCCCTCTTTCCCGCATTTATAACATATGACCGGTGGTCGTTCTCCTCCCTTAGAACCGGTTGCTGCTGGTGCTGACGTCTTCACATTGTCATTGTTGAATCTCCTCTTTTTATAATCTCCCCCTGACTCGCTTCTTCTATTTTCATGGCTATGATTACCACCAGAGTGGTTACCGTTTTTGTCCATATTTTTCTTTCTCCGCTGGTTATCGTTGTTCTGATGACTGTTGTCACCGGTATGATCCTGGTTGTGGTCCCTCGATTGATCGTACTCGTTATATCGCTCTAATAATTGAGCCATGTTGACAACATCTAAATAGAGAGAAAATTTATGAGAAATGAGATATTGACGTATGCCGGGTTTCAAACCTCTCAGAAACATCTGCGTTCATACGTTCCTCATTCTCCACCAAATGAGGTGCAAACCTGGATAACTCCGCGAACTTCGCCTCGTACTGGGACACCGTCATGTTATTCTGCTCCAGTTTAATAAACTCTATCTCCTTCATATGATGAATACTTTCAAGCTTTATGCCAAGTTGAAGAAATGCGAGCTCTGGCTTGAGGAAGTAGAATTCCTTGGGCACGTGGTGTCAAAACATGGAGTATCTGTTGATCCGGCCAAGATTGAAGCAATACAAAGTTGGGAGCAACCGAAGACAGTGACCGAAGTACGTAGCTTTCTGGGCTTAGTTAGTAATTATCGGAGATTCGTGGAAGGGTTTTCTCGAATCGCTATTCCGTTAACTCAGTTGACTCGGAAGGATACAAAATTCGTATGGAGCGAGGAATGCGAGAAGAGTTTCCAAGAGCTTAAGAGGAGACTCATTTCAGCACCTGTTTTGACAATACCGTCTGTATCAGATGGATTTGGTTTTTACAGTGATGGTTCAGGCAAAGGGTTAGGATGTATTCTCATGCAACATGGGAAAGTCATAGCCTATGCCTCGCGACAACTTAAAGAATATGAGAGGAATTATCCTACTCATGATCTAGAGTTGGCAGCAGTCGTTTTCACGCTAAAGATCTGGAGGCACTATCTATATGGGGAGAAAGTGGAGATATATTCAGACCATAAAAGCCTCAAATATTTCTTCACTAAAAAAGAACTCAACATGCGGCAATGACGTTGGCTCGAGTTGTTGAAAGACTACGACCATACTATTCAATACCATCTTGGAAAAGCGAACATTGTAGCTGACGCATTGAGTAGAAGATCATATGCAGGAACGAGTGCAATGTTGTCAACACAAAGGCCCATTTTGAGTGATTTACAAAAGATGAAGATAAAATTCAAGAATCCGGGGACCCATGCGATGATGTCAAGTATACGCATAGAACCAGCTTTAATCGATAAAGTTAAAGTTGCTTTCAAGCCACGCAACCGGAAATGATACGTTTATGAAGAAGAAAGTACAAGAAGGTGCTATTTCGTAAGCAAGAATCGATGAAGAAGGAATACTTGAGTCCACTCCACTTTGTGTTCCTAACGATTCTGATTTGAAGTACAAGATCATGATGGAGGCACACAATACACCATTTTCAATCCATCCTGGAAGTACCAAGATGTATCGTGATCTTCGACATACATTTTGGTGGAACAATATGAAGAGAGAGATTGCGAAGTTTATCTCGAGATGTTTAACTTGTCAACGTATAAAGGCGGAGCATCAAGTGCCTAAGGGTCCATTGCAACCACTTGAGATTCCGAAATGGAAGTGGGAACACATTACCATGGATTTTGTTATGGGTCTTCCCACGGTTTCTCAAGGCATAAATGCTATTTGGGTTATTGTTGATAGATTAACCAAGTCTGCTCATTTCTTGCTGATACGGGAGACTTATTCCCTTGAATGTCTTGCTAGTATATATGTAAATGAGATTGTGAGATTGCATGGCATGCCAGTATCTATATTTTTGGATCGTGACCCAAGATTTACTTCACGATTTTGGGTTAGCTTGCAGAAAGCTATGGGTACGGATTTACGATTTAGTTCGGCATACCATCCTCAAACGGACGGACAATCAGAGAGGACTATTCAAACTCTTGAATATCTATTAAGACTTTGTGTTCTAGATTTCAAAGGGAGTTGGGATAAGTATTTACCATTGGTGGAATTCTCCTATAACAACAGTTATCATGCAAGTATAGGTGTGGCTCCATTTGAAGCATTGTATGGACAAAAGTGTCGCTATCCAATATGTTGGGATGAGGTGGGTGAAGCAACATTGTTGGGACCCGAGTTGGTACGTATGACTACAGAAAAGATCCAAATGATTCGATAACGCATACAAACAGCACATGATCGACAAAAGAATTATGCGGATCTTCATCGAAAGGACGTGGAATTTAGTATTGGGGATCATGTATTATTGCGTGTGGCTCCATGGAAGGGAGTTACAAGATTTGGGAAAAGAGGAAAGCTCAATCCATGATTCATTAGTCCATTTCAGATTCTTGACCGAGTAGGAAATGTAGCCTATAGACTCGCACTACCTGTGACGACCCCAAATCCAGGTACTTGAAACCCGAACTCGGTTCTCCACGATACCATTTCTTTAAGCTGAATAATACTAAATAATAATACATTCGAACTTAATTTACATACATCAAAGTTTACTTCCCTAGGTACGTGACCTTCAAATACATTCCTTACAATACTTGAATAGATACCAATACAACTATAACCATTAACTCATAATACACACTTATTCGATCGACTTTCCTTTTCCTTTGTTCGTGCTCTCTAACCTTCAAAGTTGCTTTCATACATAATCGAAAAATATTTAATTTAAGCAAGGATGAGCATTTAAGTGCCCAAATGAGTAATAGCAATTATATATAATTTGAAAGAATATAAGTATTCTCTTTACATAACACTTCTACAACGAATTGAAAGTTGTGAAGTAATCAGATCTTGATAAAAAATTCACATAACAAATCTCTTCCAAATTATTTAAATTTGGCTCGCTCTACCCATGAATAGGGTTTAAGAATCATACTATGAACATTCTTTTATTTTCGAAAAGGTTTGGCGTAAATCCATCCGCAAACCGCTTCTAGCTTACTGAGCACGGAGGGTGATCACCCCATTGTACCTCTCAGATTGATCAATACTACATAACTTGAACGAAATTCATCGCTCACTCTATCCGCCTTGGCGCAAAAAAATCTTCCCATATAGGGATGTTCATACATGCCCAGTTTCCAAACCCAAGGTTTTTAATCTTGCTCAACAATAATATGTAATTCAACATATATGTATACGGGTAATTGAGAGGTATATCAACATGTGAATAAATGCCATGGTTATCCAAGTGGGGACACTTGTATAACCATTTAGAAATCAACTTAACGTAATATATATCGAGCTAACATGTTGATAATCAAAGCGTATATAATCATGCACAGAATAGAATAATTCAAACTTCTTACTCATGTCCATTGCATAAAGAAAATGCAAAGGTAGGATACTTGCACGATTCACGATTACAAATCTCAACTTAGGTTTTATCTCTTTATCACAACCTATCAATAATCGGATCATTCGCTCGATTAGAACAATATATCTTAACACATAGTATCGCCTATTACGGTTAAGACATAGTCTAATCACATAATCACAAAGTGATCATACTTTTAGTTCCTATTCTATACTTGAAATATTTTTATACATTTTTCAAATATCTCATCCATGCTCTTACAAGAGCCTTTTCTTTTCTATTATAGGTTTCGACATTTGCCGGCATCGTCTAACAACTTTATCGGCAAATCTTTAGTCTAAGACTCTTATTTTATACCTCAACATCTCAGAAATATCGAGACATCTTAATTTTTAATCATTTTCAAATTTTCGAAATTGAAAAATTTAAAATAATTCAAATCATCACTAAAGGGCCTATAGTGATATAATTGTTACTATAGGTGTTCTTCTTCAAATTTAGAACTTCATAATCGGTTCTCAAGTCAAATAGTTTGCTTTGCTATAACTTTCAATTATCTAATCATAATTAAATGATTTAAACATTAAACAATTCCATTATCATTAATAGTTTAATTAATACTAAACTATTAATGAAACCATTGCTAAAATATAAAAGTTATTTATAATAACTCAAACTATTTTTAAAACATTTATATTACCCTTAAATGATTTTTAAAACAATAAAAATCATTTTAAATAATTACCATTAATATTTAAATATTAATGTACTATTTATCCAAATATTAAAAGTCATTAATTATAACTTAAAATATTTTTAAATCCTTAATATCCTCTTTAAATGGTTTTAAATAAGTAAAACCATTTTAAACTATTTATTTAATAATAATTATTAAATAAACTAAATATCATTAATATTATCTTAATATCATTAATATTTAATTATTAATGAAATTATCATTTAAATATTAAAAGTTATATTTTATAACTTAAAATATTTTTAAATACCTTATTTTCATTTAAAATGATTTTTATAATATTAAAATCATTTTTAAACTAAATTATTTAATATAATCATTAAATAACTTTAATATCATTAATAATAATTAATTAATGAAATTCATCACAAAATATTAAAAGTCATCACAAATAACTCATTTACATAACCAATTCTAAGCCAAAATAAACATAGTAAACTAACTAGTTTATTAACAACACTAACTAAACTTCAAAAAATTCAAACTTTAACTAACAATTAAAAATAATAACATTACAAAAATTAAATAAGAAACATACCCGGAAATACTTAATTCCACAGACTGAATACGCACTTCCACGCCAAAAATTTAACTAAGGAGATCTTTATAAAAAGTTCTCGCACAACAAAGCCTTTCTCAAAAAAAATTGGAGGCCTTATTGTTGGTGAATGAAACAAAGGCCAAGCCCTTCTATTTATAGGTTTAGAAAATGGTGAAGTTCTCAACTTAGTCGATGTGGGACTTGGTTTATACTAATTTTTCAATAGCTCACTTTATGATTTTCTAACGCATTGCTCATAACTCCGATTAATCTGATTTTGGATATGTTATACATGGTATGTAAGACTATTTTTAAAAATACGAATTACCCAATTCGGGTTCATTAGGTAGCCCAAACAGTCGTCAAAAGTGGACGTTCATAACAGCTTTTCAATCTCGTTTCAGCTTTACCCTCTTCCGCTTAAAAACAGTCATAACTCTTTCATTTTAAAACATTTTGAGCGATTCTTGAGCCCACGCTGAAGCTAACTTCTGGGGCTACAACTTTTATTCTTTGACCATTTCCAAATTCCGAACATATCAGCCCAAAAATTCCGTTCAAATGGACTGCACCGCACTTGTTGGGAAGTTTTGACACTACTACTTTGAAATGTCATAACTCTCTCCTCCGATATCGGTTTAGTCCGTTTTGAGTCTATAAAAGCTTATTCGGTGTACTATAACATACTAAAAGTCCAGAAGGTTTTGGAAACATTAACTGATCGAAACAATGTCCCGAATAGCACATCCACTGCTGACTTTCGCTTTTGAGAAATTTGACACATTTCCTTCCAATCACTGTAATTCCCTCATCCGAGGTCGGAATGAGGTCATTCCAAAGCCTATGGCTTTCTAACTCAGTGCACTACAACATATCAAAAGCCCAGACCTTTTAAAGCACAAAAGTGGACGAGAATGCCCCATTACAGATCGCCCAAAAGCAGTTTATCATGATCGGTCAACCATATTTGACCATCTATAACTTCTAATCTATACATGATATGGACTTGATTCTTTTTGCAGATTAAAGGCCACATATCAGGTTACACATAACAACTTTTGAAGAACAAAACTCATGATCGAGCAAAGAGTTATGGCCTCGACATTTGGTGAAAAAATAATAGAATTCAGCTTTTCCAACTTGCTTAAATCTTCAAATTAAATTGCACTTTGATGTTATGGGTCTTTGATTTATCAACCCATATCATCAATTAACATTCTATTACACAACTTTAAACAATCAATTGTATCAAATAACATCGAATCAAAGGATTTCTAGGTTTAGTGTTCTTATACCCTTTTTGCAAAAATTCTTGATTCTTGCTTCGATTTGTTATGGGTGATGGTTGGGCTTTGTTTAAGAGTGTATGGGCAATCTTGTACAAGGCAATTAACATCACTAGATTTAATTCTTATAATTTACCAATTAATTTCTATCCTTTGGTAAATTAAAACACTTATACTGATAACATCGAAATTAAACCCTTGAATTAAAATTAGGGTTTCTAATTGACCATTAGTGGTTCTTTAATTATCTGTATATGTTACTAACATCTATTATTAACACGATCAAGTACGGTTTTCTAATTTCAACCTAAGTTAGGGTTATAATAATTAGGGTTTGTCCTAATTATCGATGTACAACAAATAATTAGGGTTTCTTCTAATTACCGATATTCTTATTCACAAGAACTTCATATACACAAATCACTACTCGTAAATACCCCATAACCGAGTTTTAATAATTAGGGTTTCACAAAGACGGTAATATGTTATGACCTAATTGACCGTCATTGCTCAATATTATCTCATCACATATACCCAAGACATAATTATGGTAATCGTAAAATAATATAATATTATTATTCTCATCTCTTGATCACAATCCCAATCCGGGGTTTGGATCTCATATCCGACTTATTCTTCAGACACAACACATCAATAATCAAGTTAAAATAATTAACTTAAATATTCTCGAACAATTCATATAATAAAATATTTATTATATAAATCTAATTATCACTTCATATATTATTTCCAATCATGTTTTCATGGAAAATAATTAATAAAAATATTTACCATGTAAATTTATTACCATATAATTTGTGGTAATTAATAATTCCAAAATTATTTCTAATTTTTCAAGTAATAAATGTATTCGCATTTATCGTTCACTTTACTTGACACTTAGTCTCGTCAAAAAAAAAAATTTATACTCAAAATTTCTTATTTATTTTATATAGAAAATCTCGGGTTATTACACTACCTCCAAGTATGTCTCGTGTTCATAATGTTTTTCATATATTTGTGCTTCGTAAATATGTGAAAGACCCGAATCACGTTATTGAGTTAGAACCGGACGAGATAGACGAAGATTTAACGTATGAGGAGGTACCTGTCAAGATCTTTGATAGAAAGGAGCATGTTCTACGCACAAAGGTCATACCACAAGTCAAAGTTTTGTGGAGGAACCATGCTATTGAAGAAATGACCTGGGAGTTGGAAACGAAAATAAAAGCAAGGTATCCTCATCTTTTCGAAACACTAGGTACGTACGTCAATTTCGAGGACGAAATTTCATAAGGAGGGGAGGTTGTCAGACCCCAACTTATTATAAATAAAATTGAATTTCCTCTATTTATTATTTTGAAATAGTAAGGGTTAATTTGATTAACATGATTAGTTATGGGTAAAATGCGCAAATATTTCAAATAAGCAAGTGGTTATAAAATATTCATTGTTGTCGGGGAATATTCGTTTAGTCGTGGAATATTCTTACCGTCGGGAATATTAAATTGCGACGACAGCCATGACCTTGTGTATGGCCCCATAACTTGAAAGCGATTGGATGAAGAAAACGACAAGTATAAGTTGTTTATAAATAACGACGTAGTTATTACTGATAATCTTTGTTGAAATACTCGGTGGTTAAAAACACACAGATGATAGATTGCGGTATTGCACCAATTAATGATTCTTACGTAAGAAGACACTACTCATTAATTGTTACAGTAATTACTGTTCAGTATCTTATTTTATTGATTCAATAATTGCTGCGTTGATATTTTATATTACTGTTGTTTCAATAATTGTCACTACACAGTATTTTCCATTATCGGAGTAATAATTCATATTATCGGAATAATATTATTAGATAACATTATTGACAATGTCTAGAAAGTTCTGTCTAAGGAGAGGTTTGGTCAACTAATTGTGCGCCAGTAAGGAGAAATTCTTATTGGAAAGCCCCCTCTTTCTTGGGAATTGTCTGGTTGTTAGTATTGTAATTCTGTAATATTATTTGTGAATAATTAATTATTGATTTATATGATGAGAAAAATATTAATTTTATGTGGATATAGATGGAGAAAATTTTTTAATGTGACAATTGTTGAAAATTAATATTTTATCTTTTTCTGATAAAATAATTTATTTAATTATATTTATTATATTTTATAATATAATAATGGTGATATTTTTACAATGAATGTGAGATATATGAGTATATGAGGAGGAAGAGTATTTTTGTTGTAATAAATATTTAAAACATGTTAAACATGTTTGTGGACACCATTTCTTGACTGAAATTTGATTATAGCCTGTAAAATCGCCCGTTTGTGGATTTCAGTCAATTTCTGTTTGGAATTTGGAAAAACTTTCTTTTGTAAAGTTGTAGATAATGGGATTTCCTATGGAAAAGGCATGAGGTTTGAATTTTTCTGACAAAAGGGCTATTTATTATGAATTATTGAAGTTCCGAAGTTCTGAAATAATTGATTTTTGGAAGTTTTAATTATTTTTTTTCAAGGAAAACATTTTTGTGACATTTGGTGAGTTAGTGGCTGATGTTTTTGACCAAAGAAGGCTGCTAAGGAAATTAAGAAAAATAAATTATTCTTTTATTAAATTTTTTACTTTGGTGTTCTAAGCATTTTCCTATAAATAGGGTGCTTAGGTTAGAATTAAAATTATACGTAAATCTGAAGTTTTCTCTCTTTCTCTCTCGATATATTGAGCGTATTCTTGTGAGTATTTTAATACTTTGAGTGTTGCTATACTGATTGCAAGTTCAAGTCATAGCCTATATCCGGTGTTTCAACTAGAAGTTTTCGTCTTTCTGAGGTAAGGGATGTTATTTTCTTTTGTAAATGATATTATTTCTTCAATATCATTATGCCAAAATATTGATATGAACTTTTTATCAAATTTGGAACTTTTAGTGTCGGGGTTACTATTCACGTATACTCTGACTATTCACGATATCTGTAATATCCACAGAAAAATTAAACTTTCGTTTTTGTCCAAAGTATCTATTATGGATACTAGCTTTGATTATATCCATGTTTTGATCATTCTTGAATTTTACTCCACTATGATTATTATTGAGGTATTTTCGGACATGGATAAACCGAATTAAGAATCCTTAATCCTTAATCCTTAATCATTGTCTTTTGTTTCACTAGATTCGTTTCTTTAAAAATTTTTGTCATCATCCTCAGTCCTAAATGATGATGTTACTGAATATCTTTGGCCTGTAGTGCAAAGATGGTTGATTTTCTTATGAATATCTTTAGCCCATAGTGAAAAGATGAACAGGTGTTGAGATGAACATGACCAACTGATGAATATCTTTGGCCTGTAGTGCAAACACGAATATTTGATTCAAGATGTATATTGATTGATGTTACAGGGATAAAATACTGATGATGGACTTTTAAATTCATAGATACTAGTAGATTTCATTCTCTACGTAACTCTTCTATGAATTATTATTTTCGCTGCGAATATTGATCTGAAACTTGTTGTCTATTGTATTTTATCAGATTTTTTCCCTGTTGAGGACTAACGATAATTTGTTCTATATTATCTTAGTCATAATATTCTTTACTGGGCTAGTTGAGCTCACCATTTTTCTTGTTGTTCCATTTTTCTTCTCAGGAGGCGAGAATGTAGCGAGTATGAGTCGGGGTATAGAGTGATGATTCTAGAAGTTGTTTTAGTAGTCCTCATCATTTTTATAAAATAATGTATCAATAATTGTGATGAGGATTTATTTGGGTGTGAATATTGTCTAGAAGACAATATTTGTAATTAAACTTAAAGTTTATATCTTGTATTAATAAAGTTGTAGTTATTTCTGTACCATGTATTTGACAACTCAAAATGGGTGATGTATACCTATTCTGAGGGCGTCACAATTGTTAGTTTTCAATAGGGAAAAATCTGAGAGAATATAATAAGCAACAAGTTTCAGATCAATATTCGCAGCGAAAATAATAATTTATAGAAGAGTTATGTAGAGAATGAAATCTACTATTATCTATGAATTTAAAAGTCCATTAATAGTATTTTTATCCCTGTAACATCAATCAATACACATCTTGAATCAAATATTCATCTTTGCACTACAGGCCAAAGATATTCATCAGTTGGTCATGTTCATCTCAACACCTGTTCATCTTTGTACTACGGGCCAAAGATATTCATCATAAAATCATTAATCTTTGCACTACAGGCCAAAGATATTCAGTTATATCATCATTTAGGACTGAGGATGATGAAAAATATTTTAAAGAAAACGAATTCAGTGAAACAAAAGAATAAATATTACGGATTCGTATTTCAATTTATCCATATCCAAAAATATCTCATAAATAATCATAGTAGAGTAAAATTCAAGAATGATTAAAACATGGATACAATCAAAGCTAGTATCCCTAATAGATATTTTGGATAAAAAAACAAAAATTTAATTTTTCTGTGAATAATGTCGTATTTGTGAATAGTGCCGTATACGTGAATAGTAACTCCCCACTAAAAAGACAAGAATTTCACAAGAAAAATCGCACTAATATTCATAATGATATAGAAAGAAATAATATCATTTGAAAAAATAACATCCCTTACTGCGAAAAGACAATTATTCGACTGAATTACGAATATAGTCTTTGAAGGTAACTTGCATAGATATAAACAACACCAAGGTATCAAAATACTCACAAGAATACGCTCGATAATATAGAGAGAGAAAGAGAGAAAACTTTAGTTTCTAGTGTGATTTTCAATTCTAACCTAGCACCCTATTTATAGGAAATTGCTTAGAACACCAAAGCAGAAATTTTAATATAATATATATATATATATATATATACAAATTTTCTACGCCCACTTCTTGAATCTGAATTCAACCCATTTATATCACATGCTAGACCCACTTAACTCACCAAAAACGCTTTTCTTGAAAAAAATAATTAAAACTTCAAAAATCAATTATTATGGAGCTTCGGAACTTCATTAATTCATAATAAATAGCCCTTTCGTCAGAAAAATTCGAACCTTATGTCTTTTCCATAGGAAATTCCATTATCTACAACTTTGCAGAAGAAAGTTTTTCCAAATTCCAAACAGAAATTGACCGAAATCCACATATAGACGATTTTACAAGCTATAATCAAATTTCAGTCAAGAAATGGGGTCCACCAACATGTTTAACATGTTTTTAACATTTATTGCAACAAAAATACTCTTCCTCCTTATATACTCATATATCTCACATTCATTGTAAAAATATCATCATTATTATATTATTTAAATATAATAATATATTTAAATGAATTATTTTATCAGAAAAGATAAAATATCAATTTTTCAACAATTCTCACTTTAAAATTTTCTCCATCTATATCCACGTAAAATGAATATTTTTCTTATCATATAAATCAATAATTAATTATTCACAAATAATATTACAAAATCACAATACTGACAACCAGGCCGTTCCCAGGAAAGAGGGGGCTTTCCAATAAGGATTTCTCCTTACTGGCGCGTAATTAGATGACCAAACCTCTCCTTAGACAGAACTTTCTAGACATTGCCTATAATGTTATCTAATAATATTATTCAGATAATATGAATTATTGCTCCGATAATGGAAAAAATTGTGTAGTGACAATTATTGAAACAACAGTAATATAATATATCAATGTAGCAATTATTGAATTAATAAAATAAAATATTGAATAGTAATTACTGTAACAATTATTGAGTAGTGCCTTCTTACGCAAGAATCAATAATTGGCTTAATACCGCAAAATCTTCGTGTTTTAACCATCGAGTATTTCAACAAGATTAATCTGTAATAACTACGCCTGCTATTTATAAACAACTTATACTTATCGTTTTCTTCATCCAATCGCTTTTCGTTATGGGGCCCATACAAGGCTGCGACGTCGTACGAATATTCCCCGACAGCAAGAATATTCAACGACCAAACGAATATTCCTTGACTACAATGAATGTTTTATAACCACTTGCTTATTTGAAATATTTGTACATTTTACCCATAACTAACCACATTAATCAAATCAACCCTTACTATTTCAAAATAGTAAATAGAAGAAATTTAATTTTATTTATAATAAGTTGGGGTCTTACATGGACGACCCGAACCACATTATTGATTTAGAACCGGACGAGATAGCGGATAATTTAACGTATGAAGAGGTACTTGTTAAAATCCTGGAATATATTCTACGCTTAAAGGTTATACCTCAAGAGTTAGAATCTGTTCGGCATACCAGGTACGTACAAAAATTTCGAGGGCGAAATTTCATAAGGAGGGGATTTTGTAAAATTCCAAATTTTACGAATAAAGATTTAATTTTTTTCGAAATATTTTTTTCAAAATTATGGTGTAGATTTGAGATAATATTATAGTTGTGGGTAGTATTTATAAATTTTGCAAATTATGCAAGTTGTTATATAATATTCGATTGGTCGGGAATATTCGCTTTTAACGAGGAATATTCGTGCGGCAGACAATCATTAGTGGACCCCTATTAACGGAATTATTGTCGGATTGAGAAAAAACGACAAAAATATTTTTATAAAAATAACGACGGAAGTTTTACCGCTTGATCTTGTTGAACTACTCAATAGTAAAAAATACGATGAATACGGCGTGGTTGTATAATAGCACACGGTATTGATTATTGATGCTTACGTGAGAAGTCATTCGGTTTTTATTCAATTATTGTTGATATTTTATATATTATTAAATCAATAATTGAGATGATGTAATTATTAATATTATTATTTGCAATATTAACGATGTCTAGAAGTTACATCGAGGAGAGGTTTGGTCACCTAATTGTGCGCCCGATAGGGAGAAATTCTTATTGAAAGCCCTCTTTTCACGGGAACGACTGGTTGATTAATAGTGTGAATAATAATAATGATGATGAAGTTTTGTTTTATTAGTATTATTAATGTAATAAAATGCAAAAAACTTTTTATATAAAACAAAATACTTTTATAAAGTTATTCTATAAATAGAATATATTATATTTTATTATGCATAGTGTTGCATAGTGCTTCGATAGTATTTTGCATAGTAAAATCTTTTATATAAAATGTAATACTTTTATAAAGTTATTCGTTTTATTAGATTATAAATAGAATATATTATATTTTATTTAAAAGATTTTGCTTTAAATCGACCGTCTATTAAAAAGTAAATCAACTGGATCGTTCATGAATTAGTTACTATGCGATCTATTTTTCTATAAATAAAAGCTCATTCCTTCATTATTTCTTATGAATTCATTTGAAACTCTGAGAGAAAACTATAGAGAGAAAAAGAAAAGTATTCTCGCTACTTCACTACTCGATATCAAGTTTCTTTTTACTGTAAGAGGTATTATTTCTTTTGTATTCATGAAGAGAACTTCTCTTATTCCATTCTTTATTATTCTCATTGAATAACTTTTGATACTGTGAGCTACCCTATACTTGGGGAAATTCTTCTCATTATTCCATTCTTTATTATTCATTGGAATATCACATGCATGCGTTTCACGCTGGACACGGTTCCGTCTTTAGTATTACATTTGGAATATCCTATCTCGCATGCATTTTACGCCGGACTGGTTACATCTTTTTATTATTCGTGGAACATCTTATCGGTTGCAATTTCTTTGACTTTGTTTCCGTTATTTATTATTACATTGGAATAACTTTTGTCTATCTGACGTACCACATGCATGGTGATTTCGTTGTTATTCCATTCTTTATTATTCATTGGAATATCACAGCCGGTGCGTATTCACGCTGACACGGTTCCGTTATTTATTATTCTGTTGGAATAACCTGTCTATGCGAATTACCGCATGCATGGTGATTTCTTTTGTTATTCCATTCTTTATCATACTCAGTTGGTTAAAGTTTTAACTTCTATACTCCATGAAATTAGTGGAATATCCTTGATATTTACGCTTCATCCAGTATCTTTTCATGGAAATATTTTTCTGAGCATTCTTGAATTTTACTCTATAAAAAAGTATCATGTTGACAATTTGGACGTTATTAGTTCTTGGATAATTTAATTCTTGAACTTGTTTTATTGAATTCTTATATCATTGTCATCATCCTCATGTTTATATTTTTTTTGAAAGTCATCTATGGCCTGTAGTGCATAGATTGACTTGGTATGGTCATGACTAGGGATTATTCGGTATAATCATGACCGTAATGTTACAAATGATGAGAAAAAAGTCCTCATTGGCCCGTAGTGCATTGATGGACAGTTTTTGGTATGATTATGGCTATGGATTCTCTTCGGTCAAGGGAGCAAAGATGAATTATTTTATGGCATGATCAAGACCATTGATGAAAACACAATTATCTTTGGCCCGTAGTGCATGGATAATTCGTGGTTGTGATACTAAATAATATCCTTGGCCTGTAGTGCAGGGATGAATTGATGATGTGGATTATTTATTAAGTTGACTCCCAGCAATAAAAGTGATGAAAAACTTTTTAAATCATAAAAGATAGTAGATTTTATTCTCTATTTGACTCTTTTAATGGATTGCTTGTTCCACTGCAGTTAAACTTGATGTCTATTATATTTTATCAGTTTAACATTATTGAAGACTAATGATAATTTATTCTGCATTATCTTAGTCATAATATTTCTTACTGGGCTAGTTGAGCTCACCCTTTCTTTCACTTTATTCTCTTGAGGAAATAAGAACGTGGCAGGGACTAGTCGGGGAATGGAGTGATTTTATCCCAGATGATAGTATTAGTAGTCCTCACTATTACATTAAATAGTGTGACAATAAATGTAATGAGGACTTATTCTGAGAGTGGATATTGTTTAGAAGACAATATTTGTATTAAAACTCACAGCTCTCTTGTTGTATATTAAAGATTGTATTTGAATTTTGTACCATGTATTTGGCGACTCAAGATGGGTGACGTATACCTATTTTTGGGGGCATCACAATCTCAACATTTTCAGATGCCATTTTCAAATACTGCCACAAAACAAGGGTTTATTAACATATCACATATTATCTCTATACTCTGACCGACCAATTAAATACCTAATAAACTTAAGTAGGTCATACTAGGGAAGTAATTCCCCCTCTCTCCCCTCTTAGTTCTTGTCTCACATCTCAGCCAGGGATCATATCCCTAAGCTTTGATACCAACTTTGACGCCCCCAAAATAGGTATACATCACCTATTCTGAGTCGCCAAATACATGGTACAGAATACAAATACAATCTTAAATATACAACAAGAGCTGTGAGTTTTAATACAAATATTGTCTTCTAGACAATATCTACTCTCAGAATAAGTCCTCATTAAATTTATTATCACACTATTTTATAGAATAGTGAGGACTACTAAGACACCATCTCAGACCGTCACTCTCGGTTATATCCTCCGTATCATGATTTTTTCATTGCACATCTCCTGTATTTCAGATATCATTCTAGAATATATCTTCAAAACAAAGGTTAATTGGCATATCACAATTTGTTAACTTATCAAGTAAACAATTTCAGCTTAGGTAAGTCACACACTAGCGAAGTATCTAACTCGTCTCTCCCCTCCTAGTTCTAGACTCTTATCTCCGTCAGCGACCATATCCCTAAGCTCTGATACCAATTGTAACTCCCCCAAAATAGGTATACATCACCCATCTTGAGTCGCCAGATATCACATTATAAAAATCAAATACTTCATTTATACAACTGTTGAACTGTCGTATAAATTACGACCACAGTTAACTGTGAGTTTTAATACAAATGTATGTAACTCTCATAGTGCCTCGACCACAACCTTACAATGGTACTTTACATAAAAGTATAGTCAAAAACTGTTTTAGGAACTAAAATCTTTAGGAAGTGCTCAATAAAACCTTCGTACATGGGAGGCCATACGTCTAGGTTATGGTAGATATCATATGTCCACAGAATTATCCTTGGTTGACCAAATAGACCCCAAAGAAACACTACAAAAAAATAGGTCATTGCCGACGGGACATGCCGTCGCCAATGACCCTATTGCCGTCGGCAATGAGATATTGGCGACGGCACTGTCCGTCGCCCTTACCGTCGCTATATGGGTCGTTGCCCCTGGCTCCCGTCACGTGACGAAATAGACCGTCAGTAATGGCTTTCCCAAAAAATTAAAAAACAGTCATTGCCAACGACACTGTCCATCGCCAATGCCCCCGTCGCCAATGACCCACTTTAAAAAAAATTATAAAATTACAAAATTCCCCTGTTCATTTACATATACATTATACATGTTATAAACTAAAGAAAAATAAATAATGATAATATACGCATATCAATAACAATCATATCTTTTACTATCAACAATCAATAGAATTAGATACCAAACTCAAATCTGTACAACTCAAAAGCTAAATATATACATGAAAGTCAAAATATAAATATAAACAACTACTGCCCAAGATCAGGAATCTCTGTCCCATCGCCGGTCCCATCACCGGTCCCATCCTCCAAAGTCTTATCAGCATCAGCCTGGCGATCATCACCATCTCCTCCACGGGCATCGTCTGTGCCGTCATCTCCACCCCCACGAGTCTCATCAACAAGACCCTACAAAACTAAAATATTAATAATGGAGTCCAAAATAGAGCATATTTAAATTATTTTAGTTTTTGTTTTACAAGTGTTGTTCAGTTTTGCAAACTGGGCGATAACTCGGTCTCCGTATGTCAAAATCGAGTCCCGTAAGTTGTAATGCGTGCCTAATACCTATGCGGTACTGTGTGTGTGTGTTTGTGTTGCGTTCGGACGGTCGATGCGGGTTTTGGGCTCTTTTTCGGCTTTTTGCCTAAGTGTTGTTAAGTTTTGCAAACTAGGCGATAACTCGGTCTCCGTATGCCGGAATAGAGTCCCGTAAGTTGTAACACGTGCCTAATACCTATGCGGTGCTGTGTGTGTGTGTGTGTTTGCGTGGCGTTCGGACGGACGATGCGGGTTTTGGGCTCTTTTTTGGCTTTTTGCCTAAGTGTTGTTCAGTTTTGTAAACTAGGCGATAACTCGGTCTTCGTATGCCGGAATCGAGTCCCATAAGTTGTAACGCATGCCTAATACCTACGCGGTGTTGTGCGTGTGTTTACGTGGCATTCGGAAGGACGATGCGGGTTTTAGGCTCTTTTTTGGCTTTTTGCCTAAGTGTTGTTTAGTTTTGCAAACTGGGCGATAACTCGATCTCCGTATGTCAGAATCGAGTCTCGTAAGTTGTAACATCGCACCCTAATACCTCACGCAGCAGGTCGTGTGTGTGTTTGTGTGTATGCGTTACCGAGACGATGCGGGTTTTGGGCTCTTTTCGACTTTTTGCCTAAGTGTTGTTCAGTTTTGCAAACTGGGCGATAACTCAGTCTCCGTATGTCGGAATCGAGTCTCGTCAGTTGTAATACATGCCTAATACCTACGCGGTGTTGTGTGTGTGTTTGCGTGGCGTTCGGACGAACGATGCGGGTTTTGTGCTCTTTTTCAGCTTTTTACCTAAGTGTTGTTCAGTTTTGCAAACTGGGCAATAACTCGGTCTCCGTATGTCGGAATCGAGTTCCGTAAGTTTTAACGCATGCCTAATACCTACGCGGTGCTGTGTGTGTGTGTTTGCATAGCGTTCGGATGGACGATGCGGGTTTTGGGCTCTTTTTTGGCTTTTTGCCTAAGTGTTGTTCAATTTTTCAAACTGGGCGATAACTCGGTCTCTATATGTCGGAATCGAGTCCCATAAGTTGTAATACGTGCCTAATACCTATGCGGTACTGTGTCTGTGTTTGCGTGGCATTCGGACGGACGATGCGGGTTTTGGGCTCTTTTTCGGCTTTTTGCCTAAGTGTTGTTCAATTTTGTAAACTGGGCGATAACTCGGTCTCTATATGTCAGAATCGAGTCCCGTAAGTTGTAATGCGTGCCTAATACCTACGCGGTGCTGTGTGTGTGTTTACGTGGCATTCGGATCGATGATGCAGGTTTTGGGCTCTTTTTTGGCTTTTTGCCTAAGTGTTGTTCAGTTTTGCAAACTGGGCGATAAGTCAGTCTCCGTATGTCAGAATCGAGTCCCGTCAGTTGTAACACGTGCCTAATACCTATGCGGTGCTGTATGTGTGTTTGTGTGGCGTTCGGATAGACGATGCGGGTTTTGGGCTCTTTTTCAACTTTTTGCCTTAGTGTTGTTCAATTTTGCAAACTGGGCGATAAACTCGATCTCCGTATGCCGGAATCAAGTCCCGTAAGTTGTAATACATGTCTAATACCTACGCGGTGATGTGTGTGTGTTTACGTGGTGTTCGGACAGACGATGCTGGTTTTGGGCTCTTTTTCAGCTTTTTACCTAAGTGTTGTTCAGTTTTGCAAACTGGGCGATAACTCGGTCTCCGTATGCCGGAATCGAGTCCCGTAAGTTGTAACGCGTGCCTAATACCTACGCGGTGCTGTGCGTGTATAATGAAGTTAGGGTTTTATCTTAAGTTTATTTAAGCAATACAATTACAAAATATATATATTAAATAAGAAAATACAGAATTTAATTGTTTTTACCTGCCGAATATGTGGTGGGAAGATGTTGGCCAAGACAACTACACACACGCGGATGGCCTCCTCCCGTACTACACCCATGAGGTCGTCAACGGCAGCTGTAGGATCGATAGAGCCGTGGACAACCTCCTGAGCCAGCTGATAGATCCGCTCGCGTGATGGTGCGCCTGACTACACAACACCGCTCGACATGCACCCCTCTATGATCCGCCAGAAGAAGTCGTCGGATAATGAAGGGTCGGCGCCCGATCCACTCGCACCACTACCTCCAGTGGGTGGGCGTCGTCGAGATCTCACAGCAGGGATTAGGGTGTAAGCTGGGACATGGGGAATGCCCGCAAATCTACCCTTCTTCGATCCCCATATAGCCTGCAGCCAGTCCTCTATCTCCTCGACCGCACGCTTAGACTCGTCTACTGGAGTGTCACCTCTCTGGCTGCTCCGGACCACTGCAAGATCTTTGAACCGTCGCTGACAAAAAACACATTAGTAGATGATACGCAAAGTATAAAATGAAATAATATAAAAGAATATCCGAATTTTAAATACATACTAAATAAGAGAATTAAATAACTTACAGCAATGCATTCTGCCTCAGGTGAGATATAACCACCGTCACCTTTTTTTTGGTGGGCGTGCCACCAAAACTCCAAGCGGGAGGGTGCATGCTTTAAACTCACCTCAAGTCTCTCCCGGTACAGGTCGTACGACTGAGACCCAGTGTAGTGTGGGAGACGACTCTCTTGTCGGCGGTGACCGAACGTCCGACATCTTCTTAAAGGCCTCGCCGTCCCCAAATGTTCACATCCGCCCCACACAAAGAAGAGAGATAAAATCTGGTCGGACATCCTTAAGTGTCTGTCCATCAGCCATCTTCGTCTAGGCTTTCTTCTTCCAGTCGTAGACCCACTTGTGCCAATTCATCTCTAAGTATCTATGCAGAACAGTCATGCCATGGGCTTCCTGGCCGTCCTCAAAATGATAATATCTCTGCACATCACACATTAAGAAGTTTAGTAGACAACATAAATCAAAGAGATAACATAAATCAAAGAGGTAACAGTATATTCAAATGTCTAATAAAACTAGCATATGAATGATTGACATCCTACCTTAAATTTGGCAATAATCAACTGACGTGTACGGTCATCCACATCCGCCCACCTCATCCACTGGCTTGAGAATCGGTTGCGGACGATCCCAAGCAACGTGTTCCTTGGCGTGGCGTCAAGGATACTACAATTGAAATTGCAAATTACAAAGAATATATAAGAACTAAATACTTATATTATAGTAATATTATATAGGATTATGAAATTACCTATGAGTCCCAACACGACATATAAGAAGCGTTTGGGGGGATTCCCTAGCAAGCCACGTGCTAGTCCCTGCGGAGGCCTACGTCGATCACCTATGTAGTGAAATACATCAATATTTATATAAACGAATATAATTTCAATAAAATATAAAATAAAAAATAATAAGGTGTATCCCAATAACATATATAATTATACCTGACGATCCCGCCTGATCATCACGTGTAGAATCTCCACGGCCCCCATGACCTGCACGCCCACCATGATCGTCGTGTGATGGGAGCGCCATATGTATGTATACTGTCTACTAAAAGAATGTAACATACAGTAAAAGAGGGATAACATAGAGGATAACATACAGATACAGATAAAAGAGGATCACATATACTGCCCACCTCATACGTAAATACTATATTTGTGAACAATAACAAAGAGGATAACATACAGATACAATTAAAAGAATGCAATATAAATAGTAACCAACATACAGATACAATTAAAAGAATGCAACATAAATAGTAACCTAAAAGGATACAACATAAATAGTAACCTAAAAGGATACAATTAAAAGAATGCAACATAAATAGTAACCTAAAAGGATACAGCATAAATAGTAACCTAAAACAACTCAACACCTTATTTAGTAGATTAATATAAGTTGAAGATAATGATTGCACTACTACAAACTATTACATTTGAATACAACTAAAAGGACACAAATAGTACATACTCCTAATCATTTATATCGTCAAAGCCATCAATATCAGAATCGTCATCTTCGAGCAGTAGATTTTCACTATCGTTGTCATCACCATCTTCGTCGTCTTCAACGATTTCTTCAATTATATTTACCTCCTCAACAACATCGTCTTCACTTTCGATAGCGACAACATCATCCTCTTCTTCACTAGACTCACTAATAATTGTCACATCAGCAGGTGTGACACTAGTAGACTCGACTTGTAAAGGTTCATCGTCTAGACGAGGAGTTGTGCCTTGAAAACCACGGGCTTTGGTGGTTATAACAGCATGTCATGGGCTTGCAGGAGTCTTAACACTCCACGCGTAGTACACCTGTGTCGCTTGACTTGCTAAAATAAAAGGCTCATCCATACCACTCATCAGTCTTAGTTTTGACTTAACGTTAACAGTCACTCGTCCTAATTTTTTATCTACTTTAACTCCATTCTCAACATCAAACCAATGACAATTGAAGCAAACTAATTCTTTATGACCCCAATATTTGAGAACGACAACTTTTAGCAATCATCCATACCAGTCATCCCAAATGTTATCGTAGCAGCTACCTTTCACCACAACACCAGAATCAGCAGAAGCGACTTCCCTAATATCGCAACACTTAAATCTGTAACCATTGACAATGCAATATGTATAAGTATCTACAGATCTTTCGGGGCCGTCGGCTATAAGCTTTAGTCGATTATCAGCTAACTCATCTGTGAGGACCTAATGTACATTAACACAACATATTCTAAAGTTAATTACGCCATAAGAATAAATCTATAATGGTAGATTCATTGAACGTTTAAAGGTTAGACTTATATGATCCTTACACCATTGCACAAATTCTCCATTTCTCAAATTTTGCAAATCCCCATCCGATATACTCGAATTCGCTTCACGTACTTCAACATCATATTGACTGCAGCACAGTTATATACTCAATGTGTTTGGAAAGGAACTTGACACAATTACACCAGACATATATAGTTATGACTACTTACTTAATGTATGGCGCTACTTCATTCATGTTGACAATTACATACAATGTGGCAGCTGCATACTCACTATCGGTCAAGAATCGCCTTTTTTTATCGCCGAATGGGCGTACAGGATGACTAAAGGCAGTTAATTCTCCATTTTCCTTATACGCAACAGCCTGATTCCGACGTAAGTGATTGTGCTTCGTCTGAACATTCGGCTCAAAGTACAACGAGCAGAAATTAACAAGTTCCTCCATAACATAACTTTCAGCAATCGACCCCTCTACACGAGCTCTATTCTTCACCTTTTTCTTTAGACGTCGTATATACCTATGTGATATATAGATTAGCAAAAAAAATAATAAACATTTTACCGTATTAAAAACATTAATGTCATTACCTCTCGAATAGATACATCCATCTATATTGTACGGGACCACTAAACATAGCTTCGTATGGCAAGTGAATAGGTAAATGCTCCATTGAATCAAAAAACGATGGAGGGAAGATCATTTCTAACTTGCACATTATTTCCACTATATGCATCTCCATTTTATCTATGTCTTTGACCTGAAGCTCCGTTAAGCATAGATTTCTGAAGAAATTAGAAAGCTCATGGGTGCTTCAACCACACGCTTTGAAGAATAAGTCGATAAATGCCACGGGATCAACTTCTGCATGAATACGTGACAATCATGACTTTTGAGACCCCAAAACTTCAGCTCTTCGACTTTACAACACCTTGCTATATTCGAAGAATATCCATCTGGGAGCTTCATTCCACTGATCTAATTACATATCAATATCAAATGTTCCCTGGTCAAAGTATAATTAGCTTTAGGCGTTACCGTCTTACTACCCTCCTTATACAGCCACAGATCTTCCCTAATGTTCATTTCTAACAAATCAAGCCTCGACTTGTTGTTGTCCTTTGTTCTACCAAAGGCATCTAAGATCAGATAAAAATATTATCAAATACGTTCTTCTCAAGATGCATCGGATCTAAACAATGATGGATGCAGAGTGTAGCCCAATAAGGCGGTCAAAGAACATGGATTTGTGTGTCCAAATAGAACCTTCTCAGAACCATAAGCTCGCTCTAATCTGTGATTCTTCCCTGAAGGTGGAAACTTCAAATGACTAATCCAAATCAACATTGCTGACCCAGAAAGACGGCCAGGTACTTGACGTTCCTCTGTTTTTTGATTGAATTGTCTACTCATATGTCGATAACGATGTTCAATCGGCAAAAAATTTATGGATGTTGCGAAGAAACTCATTTTCCCCCCATATTTGAGTCGCACAGCTTTAACTGACCCCATGCACATGGGACATGACAAGCCCCCATGAGTCAACCATTTGCTGATCATTCCTAATGTCGGGAAGTCATTTATTATCCACAGTAAAGCTACCCTCATGTCAAAGTTCTTCTTAATAGATACATCATAAGTTTGAACCCCGTTTTCCCACAACATCTTCAACTCATCAACTAACGGCCTGAGGTATACATTGATGTCTTTACTCGGACTCTTATCACCCAAATCGGTAAAGGCATGAACATGTAGGGATCTTTCATACACATCGAAGGCGGGGTTATATACACCACAATAATCACCGCCAAGTTGAGTAGGGCTTTGTGTAAGGCCTGCTAAACGGATTCAACCCATCCGTAGCAAGTCCAAGCCTAACATTGCGAACCTCTTCAAAAAACGAGGGTGCTTGTTATCAAAATTTTTCCACTCAAGCCCATCTGTCGGAAGCGCAGTTGACCTTCAACTATGTCCCGTGTAGAGTGCCACCTCATATCCTCATCAGATGTGTTGACAGGAACAACTGCCGAAGCCTCGGGGCAATGGGAAAGTAACGTAAGATCTTTTTTGGCACGCTCTTTCCCTTTTCTTGCGCTTATTCACAATGATCTACTTGTACCACAAATATCACATGACCTCTTATCTTTATTGACATCACCGTAATACAACATACAATCATTCTCACAAGCATCAATCTTCTCATACACTAGATTGAGCCTTTTGACCATTTTCTTCACATCATAAATACGACTCTTCTAGAACTTATTGCTGCAGTAAACACACCTTCACAATGCTTAATAGATTCATTAAAACCTCTCTCGCTATACCATGCTCATTCTTGAAGTGTAAAAACTTAGTCGTAGGCGAGATAAGACGGTGTGCTTTTCGTGTCTGGCATATATACGGGTGTCATTGCTTCATGCAATAACTCATAGAAACCCTTAGCCCCATCATTCGGCTCTTGCTCGACGTTCTCGCCATCCTCGTCTCAGATTTCAATCGAAAGTACGAACCAAAGAACTTCGACTATCATGTTAGTATAACAAAAGTTTTTGTCACCTCCGGATTCCAGCTTACGATTCATGTTAATCCAACCAGGTTTCCCCATGATAGATCCATGTCGTATAACCTTGCTTGAACCCATACGCAAATAAGTCCCACATGACATCACTCCTTTCCTTCCACACTTCATTCATACACCTCTTACAAGGACATCTAATCTCATCGCCGCTGACTTGCTCAAACGCGAAGTTGAGAAACTGTTCAACCCCACTACGATATTCAGAGCTAAGCCCACTCTTATCGCTGGCTACCCTACGCTCCATCCAACTTCGATCAATGTACATCTCGACACAACCGCCTTCTATATATATGGAAAGTCAGACAAAAACAATCAAGTCTCCAAGTTAATGTATATGCAAGCTTATGCGTTTCTTAACTTCATCTCCACCTCTAACGGGTTAGGCTTCTATCCCATTTCCCGGATGTGTCGCCTCACTGATGCCAACAACTTGAACACATCTCTAAATTTTTTAGAATTTTCGGCAACACCTCCCCATGGTCTTCAAGTACACGAAATAGACTAACACATCGTAGTCTAAATATGCACCCGAAGAACATCAAGAGATATATACTGGCCGGAAATTCAAAAAATATAAAGGCGTGCTCAAGTCGTTAACACCGACCTAAGTGAGATCGAAACATACAAGAACAGTCCCAAAACGGGGACTATTTGAGATTCACTCATACAAAGTGAATCTCAAACGGGTTTCTAAGCTTCCTAAACTATATGAAAATATATGCACATGTGAAAGTATAATGAGCTGGTAAATTTCTTAACCCACCCTCAAATAGGAAAAAACAAATAAATTGAGAATTTGAATATGCTTGCAGTTTAATGGACCATCTATATATTACATGTTACATATAAAACAATTAAACTCAAATCAAATCTCTCCATAACAAACTATAAATTCGTCTGTATGTCAAGAGAGGGCATGCAAATATAGATGCAAAAACATATTTCAACTTTAACAAAAAAGATACAGTTTTTAACCAAAACCATAAAGTTGATCATTTTGATGTTTTCCCCTAAGTCAACTACTATTACCTTTCTTCAGCTATCATGTTAGTCCAATTATATACCTCTCAAGCCATGACCAAAGATCTGGTTAAGGCAATATCAAATCAACTAGGAAAAGGAAAACAAACAACAGATCCTAAAACAAGTTTACAGCTAGTCAAACACTACAGTAAAAAAGGGCAAATCAAATGCAGTAGAAATAATCTGGATATTGTAACTCTGCCATTGAAAGATACTAAATCACTTTCTTAAACTTGAATATGATACAAAGAAAAGAAAATAAACAACTCAAATTACCAAGCAATCACATGCAAAGATTTAGACACCAACTAAAAAAATTGAATTGTACACTCGACTGATTAACGCGTACTAAATCATTTCTCGAATGATTTTGAAAGTGTACTGATTTACGCGTACTAAACCAATATTAATCTTATGCATTCAAAATTTAAAGAGGTTAAAGAGATTCTTTTACGTAGACAAGAAAATGGAACAAAAAAATTGAATAGGAATATTTTGAATTTTATAAAAATCAAAACACAAATATATAAAACCGATTTCAACTAAACCTTTTAAGAATTAATGCGCAAAAATTAAGTTGGCGCTTCTATCTTAAAGCCAACTCCTTTATTGATATAGTGCTTTAACATTGAACAAAAGCTGAATTTTATGAATCCACCGCCACCCTATATTCTCTCCTTACTTTGAAAGCCAGCAAAAAAACCAATGAAAGCTTTCAATTCAAACTCTGAACAAAACCCTAGACAAATGCTATATCAAACTCAAAATATACATACAAGCAAATAGACATACTAACTCCTAGTAGAATACGAGATTCCTTACATATAAATTACAAACAAACAAAACAAAAGTTATGAATCCATTAATCACATATTATATTTTTTTTCGAAAATTGAATCAATAATAAGGCCCAGACCGTAATTCTTATCAAATTATAACCTTATTTGAATTAGGTGTCAAATATCAAACTGATTTCACTTCTGATACTAACCAAGGTGAAGATATGAATCTATAAATTTACTACTTATATAGCAGCAATGACAATAATTGAAGCATACAAATTTAAATTGGAACATACAAATTTACTACTCTTTAAAGCCTGATAACATAAATGCATTGAAGACCCAAATTAAACCCTAACATAAATAAATAAATTGGAACATACAAATTAAAGCCTAAGAATAAAAAAAAATTAACTTACTAATTGAACCGGCAGAACCAAGATGGACAGGCGACGGCAAAGGCGGAGGCGGACCAAGAGGGACAACAGAACCAAGTGGGTATCAACAGGTACCAAGAGGGACAACCAAGTGGGAAAGCAAGATGGAGAGGCGGAGGACAAAGGATGAGGGAGATGACGATCGACGGTGACAATGGTGCATAGGCGATGACGACGATGCTACACAGGCGACGGCAGAGGTGCAGAGATCGAGTGGGAGAAAGGGAGAAAGAGAATAGAAAGCATAAATAGGAAAATGAAATTCAGGGATTAAATAGAACCTCATTCTCGATGACAAAAGGATTTGACTCAATACCGACAGCAATGCCGTCACCTATAAACTTTTCCAATGCGCGCGAAAAAATCCCACCAAATTTAGGCCCAGGAATGGTCTTTAGCGACAGGCCTCATTAGCGACAGCTATGCCGTCGAGAATGTTGTCATTGGCGACGAGGATTCTGCCGTCGCTAATGATGCCGTCGCCAATGAGCTTTTTTTTTGTAGTGAAAAACGAGAAGATTACTATCATCTTCTTTCCAATGGTGAGTCTTCTCTTGGCATATAATTATCTCCACTATCTCCAAGTAAAAATTATATTTCAAATAAACTCCAAGATCATATAGGTAGTGCTCGTAGATATACTCAACAAGTGGATGTGCACAACCCTGTCTTATGAGAACACGAGATTGTATGTCTTTAGACATCTTATATGATAGTGGCAAAACACCCTTCCAAAGTTGGGTTCACCTCACCCTATTTGGTTCACCAAAATTAAATATCAAATGACGTATACAATAAGACACACTTATCTAAAGTTCTCAATAAAATTATTTTCATACTATTTAGGGAGAACCTCAATGACTATGGACCACTGTTTATTCCCTCATATCCCCGGCCGACCCAAATACACTCTTATTACCTGAAAAGAATTGTGAAGCAAAAGGGTGAGCATAATTAGCCCAGTAAATAATATCATGACTAAAGATAATTAAATTATCAATAGCTTTCATCAATAATAACTCAAAGATTTAGAACATATGGTAGATGATAAAATTTTTCAACCATAGTTGCAGCGGAACAAGCAATCCATTAAAAGAGTCAAATAGACCATCAGATCTATTATCTTCTCCATGTTAAAAGTCCACCAATACTGTTTTATCCCTGTAACATCAATCAACAATTCTTGCCCACAATCATATGAATAACTCATAATCATAATTGTGATTCTGGATTCCTTTTCGCACTCAGGACGAAGATAATTTTCATCACCTATCTTCACCTGAAACATTAAAAATCATGGTTATACCAAATCATAATTTTTGCTCATAATCATACTAATTAATTCATCTTTGCACTACGACCAAAGATATTCATTATTATCACATCCATGAATTAATATTTCATTGCTGAGACTCAGCTCAATAATTAATCCACATCATCGAATCATCCCTGCACTACAGGCCAAGGATATTCTTTAGATTACGACCACGTATTATTCCTGCCCTAACGGGCCAAAGATAATCGTGTTTTCATCAACGGTCCTGATCATGCCATAAAATAATTCATCTTTGCACCCTTGGCCGAAGAGAATCCATAGCCATAATCATACCAAAAACTGTCCATCAATGTACTACGGCAAATGAGGATTTTACCACATCATTCGTCACATTACGGTCATGATTATACCGAATAATCCCTGGTCATAATCACGCCAAGTCCATCTATGCACTACGGGCCAAAGATGACTTTTACCACATCATTTGTAATATTACGGTCATGATTATACCAAATAATCCCTGATCATAATCATACCAAGTCCATCTATGCACTACAGGCCACAGATGACTTTCAACATAATATAAACATGAGGATGATGACAATATTATAAGTATTAATCAAACAAAATCAAGGATAAATATTAAAGACTTTAAAATTTATCCAAATATTATCCATCATTTAATAAACTCATGATCTAATATTGTTAATATTATAACAATATTTTAATTACTTCTTAAACTTATAAACAATTTATTTCAATTGTTTACAATTTACCAAATAATGCATTTAATCATTCAAAAATGTCATACTCATAAGATTTCATCACCAATGATCAAATCACTCATAAAAAATCTACACATATCTTATATAGGACTTTCAAGTCATAAAATTCTATTTACCAATTTTTTAATTTCACATAACATATTTAATTCATATGTTTGTAACTAAACTATTTTCATGAAAAATACCAAATTCTTCCCAAAAAATTATTCTTTTCTGGAATTTAGCATAATATAGTCCCATATTGAATATATATTTTTCTCGAAATTTTTAAAATTCATTTACTATTTTTCAAAAATTAATTTCTAATTAATTCCTTAAGAAATTAGCTACCTCAAGGTTAACTCCAGAAATCCCCAAATCTTGGCAGGATCTTACACATGTTAGCGTGAGCTTCTAGTTTAAATTTCATGGTCATCGGAGTTATAGAACTCCGATTATAACATTTTTCGTCGGAAAAACCTAAATATTGAAATGGTCATAACTTGCTCATTTTATGTCGGAATGAGCTCATTTTTGGATAGGAAGTACTTTATACCATATACTTTCATGTCTCAAAAAGGCCGGAATTTTTCTCACAAATTAAGTTGCCGAAACAGCCCTTTTAAAATCTGGACAGTAGCTATTTTTGGTTTTTGCAGCTTTTGACTCCTTTGCTAAAATCAGTCCACACGAATATCTAAAACACCTTTTACAATGATTCCACTTGGATAATTTAGGAAACTCATATATCTAACTCTAGAACTTGACCACACTCAAAAATTCGAAATATAATAGCAGATATGGTCAATTGAATTTCATGTTCCATTTTTACCAAAATCTGATTTTTCAACCCTTTGTGATTTCTAAGAAACTTTCATGTTTTCACATAATAACCAACATAACTTATCATAACACTTACTAATAACATATATAACCATGATTTTTATTAGTCCAATGCTTTTATTATGACTTTCATCATAATCCACATAAACAGATCATTTCCACAATTTAACAAGGAATGAAATACAAAGGATCATTCACCATGCATGTGGTAATCCACATAGACATGTTATTCCAACAGAATAATAAAGAATAGAATAATAGAAGGATTCACCATGCATGCGATAGAGACCGCATGCATGTGTTATTTCCAATGTAATAATAAAAGACGGAACTGTGTCCCAAGAAAACGCACTTATGAACATGGATATTCCAAAGCAGAATAGTAAAGATGGAACCAGTCGTGCAAAATTCACAATCGGCTGTGATATTTCAACAGAATAATAAAGAACGGAATAATAAAAGAATTTCACCATGTATGCGGTACTTCGCATAAACAGGTTATTCCAACATAATAATAAAGAATGGAATAATAGAAGAATTTCACCAAGTATAGGGTAGCCCGCGTATACAGGTTATTCCAACAGAATAATAAAGAATGGAATAACAAAAGTTCTCTTCATGAATACAAAAGAAATAATACCCCTTATGTAAGACCCCAACTTTTATGAATAAAGATGATTTTTCTATAATTATCATTTTTGAATATTATGGAATGAATTTATTATAATGTTATAGTTGTGGGTAGTATTTATAAATTCTACAAAGTATGCAAGTTGTTATATCATATTCGATTGGTCGGAGAATATTCATTTTAGCAGGGAATATTCGTATAATGGCACAATCATTGGTGGACTCCACAATAGAATTATTGTCGGATTGAGAAAACGACAAAAATATTTTTATGAAAATAACGGCGGAAGTTTTACCGTTAATACTGTTGAACTACTCAGTAGTAAAAGTACAGTAATACGCGTGGTTGCGTAGTAGCACACGATATTGATTATTGATGCTTACGTGAGAAGTCACTTAGTTATACTCAATTATTGCTACAATAATTGCTGCATCATACCTATCATATTATTGATTCAATTATTGTCACAGTATCATCTGCATAAAATGTTATTTTATCAATAATTGAGACAACAAAGTTATTCATATTACAAATTGCAATATTTACAATATCTAGAAGTTCTGTCAAGGAGAGGTTAGATAATCTAATTGCGCGCCAATAGGGAGAAATCCTTGTCGAAAAGCCCCCTCTTTCCTGGGAACGACCTGGTTGATAAATATTGTGAGTTATAATATTAATGATGTATGTTATTAAAAATTTAAGTTATGTTCGGAGTTGAATTTGGAGACGCGGACGTGATATTTGAGTCCGGAATAATGAAATTAGTAAAAATAGTCTATAAACATAAAATTTTTCGGGATTCACTATTTGGTCAAAAAGTTAACAGTTGACTTTTTTGGGAAAAGTCAAACTTCGAAATTTCAAAATTTATATTTTTGATAAAAATAGTTTCATTATGTTGGAATTATTTGTGTTAGTAAAAATCGACATTTATTTCGATAATAATTGATGTCTGGAGGTTATATTGACCAATCGGGTATTTAACCGGATAAATGAGCAATTGATTGCTATTAATTCACATGATTATAACTATTTGTTCACATATGTATACTATTGTTTCACATTCTTGTTACTATTAGGGGAGTTGGTGCAAGATTGATAATACTTGCATGACTAAGTTAAAAATGGAGGTATAGATGGAGGTACTATACTGTAATTTGTATTTTCACATGTCTAGAACTATTGATTCACATGATTTACTATTGAATCACATTATTTACTATTAGGGGAGGTGGTGCAAGTTTGATAATACTTGCATGACTAAATTAAAAATAAAGAAAAAGTTGGAGGTATTGTACTATAATTTTTCAAGCCCCAAAACGTACAATTATCGAAACTATATTTTTCTATAAATAGAAGCTCATTCTTCCTTCATTTCTCACCAATTCATAAAATCTATAGAGCAATTATTATAGAGAGAAATTGTAGAGAGAAAATCTATAAAAGAAGAGAAGCATGTTATCTCACTACTCCTTTATCCAGTTTCTTTCAAAGGTAAGGGGTATTATTTCTTCTGTATTCATGAAGAGAATTTTTGTTATTCCATTCCTTATTATTCTGTTGGAATAACCTGTATACGTGGACTACCCTATATTTGGTGACATTCTTCTATTATTTCGTCTTTATTATTTTGTTGGAATATCCTCAGATGCGCTGCTTTTACTGCACTCGGTTCCGCCTTTTATTATTATTCTCATTGGAATATCCGCTCATGCGCTTTTACGCCGCACCTAGTTCTCGCTTTTTATTATTATTCATTTGAATATCCTCGTCATGCGCTTTTACGCGCGACACTGGTTCCGTCTTTATTAGTATTCTGTTGGAATAACCTGTCTATGCGAAGTACCGCATGCATGGTGATTTCTGTTGTTATTCCATTCTTTATTATTCAGTTGGAACATCTTGTCTTGCAAGTAATTTCGCCTTGACCGTTCCGTTATTATTATTCTCTGTTGAATAACTTTGCTCTATGCGCTGAGTACCGCATGCATGGTGATTTCTTTTGTTATTCCATTCTTTATTATACTCATTTGATTAAAGTTTTGACTTCTATACTCCATGAAATTAGTGGAATATCCTTGATATTTGTGCTTCATCCAGTATCTTTTCATGAAAATATTCTTCTGAGCATTCTTGAATTTTACTCTACAAAGAAGTATCATGTTGACAATTTGGACATTATTGGTTCCTGGACAAATTAATTCGTGAACTTGTTTTATTGAATTCTTATATCATTGTCATCATCCTCATGTTTATATTATGTTGAAAGTCATCTGTGCCCTGTAGTGCATAGATGGACTTGGTATGATTATGACCAGGGATTATTCGGTATAATCATGACCGTAATGTTACAAATGATGTGGTAAAAGTCTTCATTGGCCCGTAGTGCATTGATGGATATTTGTTGGCATGATCATGACCATTGATGAATACACAAATGTCCTTGGCCCGTAGTGTATGGATAATTTGTTGTCGTGATACTAAAGAATATCCTTGGTCGTAGTGCAGGGGTGATTCGATGATGTGGATTATTTATTAAGCTGAGTCCCAGCGATAAAAGTGATGAAAAACCTTTTAAATCATAAAAGATAGTAGATTTTATTCTCTACTTGACTCTTTTAATGGATTGCTTGTCCGCTGCAGTTAAACTTGATATCTATTGTATTTTATCAGTTTAACATTGTTGAAGGCTAATGATAATTTATTCTGCATTATCTTAGTCATAATATTTCTTACTAGGCTAGTTGAGCTCACCCTTTCTTTCACTGTTCTCTTCAGGAAATAAGAACGTAGCTGGACGAGTCGGGGAATGGAGTGATGGTTCGAATGATAGTATTAGCTAGTAGTCCTCACTATTCTGTTAAATAGTGTAAAAATAAATGTAATGAGGACTTATTCTGAGAGTGGATATTGTCTAGAAGACATTATTTGTATTAAAACTCACAGCTCTCTTGTTGTATAATTAAGATTGTATTTGTATTCTGTACCATGTATTTGGTGACTCAGAATAGGTGATGTATACCTATTTTGGGGGCGTCACACCTTACCTTAGAAAGAAACTGAATACTGGAGTAGAGAGGTAGCAGACTTCTCTTCTTCTTTCTCTTTATAGCTTCTCCCTCTATAATTTCTCTATAATAATTGCTCTATAGCTTTAGTGAATTGATGAGAAATGAAGAAGAATGAGCTTCTATTTATAGGAAAACATAGTTTCGATAATTGCACGTTTTAGGGCTCGAAATATTACAGTACAATACCTGCATCTTTTCCTTCATTTTTAATTTAGTCCTGCAAGTATTATCAAACTTGCACCACCTCCCCTAATAGTAAATAATGTGATTCAATAGTAAATCATGTGCATCAATAGTTCTAGACATGTGAAAATACGAATTACAGTATAGTACATCCATTTATACCTCCATTTTTAACTTAGTCATTCAAGTATTATCAATCTTGCACCAACTCCCCTAATAGTAACAAGAATGTGAATCAATAGTACATACATGTGAATAAATAGTTATAATCATGTGAATTAATAGCAATTAATTGCTTAATTATCCGGTTAATTGCCCAATTGGTCAATATAACCTCAAGACATCAATTATTATCAAAATAAATATCGATTTTCACTAACACTAATAATTCCAACACAATAGAACTATTTTTATAAACAATATAAATTTTGAAAATTTAAAGTTTGACTTTTTCCGAAAAAGTCAACTGTTGACTTTTTGACCAAATAGTTAACCCCGGAAAATTTTATGTTTATAGTCTAGTTTTACTAATTTCATCGTTTTGGACTCAAATATCACGTCCGCGTCTCCAAATTCAACTCCGAACTCAACTTCGATTTTTAATAACATTCATCCTTAATATTATAACTCACAATATTTAACAACCAAGTCATTCCCAAGAAATAGGAGGCTTTTCAATAAGGATTTCTCCCTATTGGCGCGCAATTAGGTGACCAAACCTCTCCTTGGTAGAACTTCTAGACATTGTAAATATTGTAATTTAATAATATGAATAACTCTATCGTCTCAATTATTGATTTAATAACATATCATATAATGCAAATGATAATCTTGATGAATAATTGAATCAATAATATGAGAGATATGATGCAAAGAATCATCAGTAGCAATAATTGAGTATAATCAGTAACTTCTTACGTAAGCATCAATAATTAATATCGTGTGCTACTATACAACCACGCGTAGTACTGTACTTTTACTACCGGGTATTTTATGACAACTTTCTTACTTTGAAAAAAAAATCACATATCACCCTTAACTTTAAACTTTTATCAATTTAACTATTTACCAAAATAGAAAAATTAAATACTTTTATTTCATAAAATTCGGGGTCTCACAAAAATCATACCAAAAACTGTCCATCAATGCATTACGGGCCAATGAGGACTTTTGTAACATTACGGTCATGATTATACCGAATAATCCTTGGTCATAATCATACCAAGTCCATCTATGCAGTACAGGCCACAGATGATTTTCAACATAATATAAACATGAGGATGATGACAATGACATAATAATTCAATAAAACAAGTTCAAGAATTAATTTATCCAGGAAGCAATAACGTCTAAATTATCAACATGATACTTCTTTGTAGAGTAAAATTCAAGAATGCTCAGAAGAATATTTTCATGAAAAGATATTGGATGAAGTGTAAATATCAAGGATATTCCACTAATTTCATGGAGTATAAAAGTCAAAACTTTAACCAACTGAGTATAATAAAGAATGGAATAACAAAAGAAATCACCATGCATGCGGTACTTGATTGTGATAGATGGTTATTCCAACAAATAATAAATAATGAGAACCGTGTCAAAGCGAAATTGCATGACCGATAGGATGTTCCAACGAATAATAAAAATGGAATAACAATGTAAATCACCATACATGCGGCACTTTGCATGAGACAAAGTTATTCCAATGAATACTAAATAACGGAACCAGTCGTGCAAAATTAAGACCGACTGCGGATGTTCCAATGAATAATAAAGATGGAACCGGATCCGTGGCAGAAAACACATGTATGGATATTCCAACGTAATAATAAAGATTTTAACCAGTCCGGCCAGAAAACGCATGACAAGATATTCCAACCGAATAATAAAGAATGGAATAATGTAAGAATTTCACCAAGTATAGGGTAGCAGCGTATCACAAAAGTTATTCCAATGTAATAATAATGAATGGAATAATGTAGTTATCTTCATGAATACAAAAGAAATAATACCCTTTACCGTAAAAGAAACTTGATATCTGAGTAGAAAAGTAGCGAGAATACTTTTCTTATTTCTCTCTATAATTTCTCTCTAGAGTTTCAAAGGTGAATTCATAAGAAATAATGAAGGAATGAGCTTCTATTTATAGAAAGAATGGACCGCATAAGAAACTAATTCATGAACGGTCCAGGTTGATTGACTTTAAACGGACGGTCTATATTTAAAACAAAATCTTTTAAATAAAATATAATATATTTTATTTATAATCTAATAAGACAAATAACTTTATAAAAGTATTCTGTTTTATATAAAAAGATTTTACTATGCAAAATACTATGCAGGCACTATGCAACACTATGCATAATAAAATATAATATATTCTAATTATTGTCTAATAAAACAAATAACTTTATAAAAGTATTCTGTTTTATATAAAAAAAATTTACTATACAAAACACTATGCAGACACTATACAACACTATGCATAATAAAATATAATATATTTTAATTATTGTCTAATAAAACAAACAACTTTATAAAAGTATTATGTTTTATATAAAAGATATTACTATGCAAAACTGAGTGACTTATCACATAAGCATCAATAATCAATAATGTGTGCTACTATGCAACCACGCCAGACATCGCACTTTTAACACCGAGTGTTTTCAACAGCTAATCTGCATAACTTCCGCAATTATTTTCATAAAAATATTTTTGTCGCTTTCTCAATCCGACAATAATTCCGTTAGAGGTCCACTTAATGATTGCGGTTATTGCATTTAATATTCCCTGATAAAACGAATATTTCCCAACCAATCGAATATAATATGACAACTTACATACTTTGCAAAATTTATAAATAGTACCCACAACTATAACATTATATCAAATCCACACCATAATATTAAAAAATTATTTCAAGAAAATTAAATCTTTATTCGTAAAATTTGGGGTTTTACAGTAAATATATCCCTAAAGTTCAGTCTGTTCCTTGTGTATTACGCCTAGCAGGCAACCTCGAAACAGTATGAATATTCTAAGCTCTGGTTTCTTGCATGGTCCACCAACTTATCTTAATTTCTGAATTCTTTGGAGTACAACACTTAAATGATAAGTTATTATAGGTTACGTGTTTATGTAATGATGTACTCCCTCCCTCACTTAAATCTTAATATAAATTGTTTTAAAATTGCATATAAGTATTAAAAAAATAATTATATAACATTAAATATAATATTAATTGTTTATATTATCCTTATATTAAAAAAAATTATTTATTGAGCAAAAAATAGTAAGAGAACCAAAGTTATATTTACTACTTGAAAAACTAACTACTTAAAATTCTCTGAAACGATTTATATTAAGAGAGGGAGGGATGGAGTATTATATATAAACAAAGTATTCTTTTTTATTTGTCATTTTAGAAAGTGAAATTTGTTATTTTTTTTATTTGTGGTTTATAAATTTCAAGAAAATATTAATGAATTAATTTATCATATTATTCATATATTAAATATCAACTTGTTTGTGTTTTATCTTTTCTACTAAATTTTAGAAAAGTAGCATTGAAATTTTATAACTATCCAGATAAAACAGTAACTCTATTTTTTAATCAGTGTTTTATTCTAAAACAAATAATACTACTAGAAAGGAAAGGAAGGGAAGGGAAGGGAAGGGAAGGGAAGGAGTAGAATATTATACGAAACACAAACACCAGAAGGTGTTATTAAAATATATTACCTAACATATTTTAATTAAATATATTACCTAAAATATTACATAATTTTCGGTAAATAATTTTAATAATAATAATAATAATAATAATAATAATAATAATAATAATAATATTACTAATAATAATAATAATAATAATAATAATAATAATAGTACTAATAATAATAGTAAAAATAATAATAGTACTAATAATAATAAGAATAATAGTAATAATAATAATTATTATTATTACTATTATTATTATTATTATTATTATTATTATTATTATTATTATTATTATTATTAATATATTATTATTAGTAATATTATTGTTATTATTATGCAAATCTTGCAACTAAATTTCATATTGATAGAAATTGTTTCTTTTATAATGAATGTGTGGTACAGTGGTCCATAGAAATGGTTATAAAAAAAAACTAAATCTTGCAACTAAATTTCATCATACCTCAAACGTCCATGAACAGGTTCAGATGCGTGAACAACTTGAGCACAGTGCACCATGCACGTAGCCTAAAGCCTGTCATTGTACTAATAATAATAATAACAATAATAGTACTAATAATAATAGTAATAATAATAATAATAACAACAACAACAACAACAACAACAACAACAACAACAACAACAACAATAATAATAATAACAATACTAATAATAATAATAATAATAATTACTATTATTATTACTACTATTATTGTTATTATAGTAATAATAATAATAATAATAATAATAATAATAATAATAATAATAATAATAATAATAATAATAATAATAATAGTACTAATGTGACGCCCCCAAAAATAGGTATACATCACCCATCTTGAGTCGCCAGATACATGGTACATAAATTCAAATACAACTTAATTATACAGAAGTCGTGTAAAATACGACAAAACATAGCTGAGAGTTTAAACAATAATATTGCCTTCTAGACAATATCCATTCTCAATGGAGTCCTCATTACATTTATTATCACACTATTTCACAGAATAGTGAGGACTACTAATGCTATCATCTGGACCGTCACTCCATTCCCCGATTAGTCTCAGCTATATTCTCATTTCCTGAAGAGAACAATGAAAGAAAGGGTGAGCTCAACTACCCCAGTAAGAAATATTATGACTAAGATAATGCAGGATAAATTATCATTAGCCTTCAACAATGTTAAACTGATAAAATACAATAGACATCAAGTTTAACGGCAGCGAAATAAGTAATCCATTAAAAGAGTCAAGTAGAGAATAAAATCTACTATCTTCTATGATTTAAAATGTTTTCATCCATTTTTATCGCTGAGACTCAGCTTAATAAATAAAATCGAATTATCCCTACATCACAGTCAAGGATAATCATGTAATCATCAATGGTCATGACTATACCGAATAATCTCTGGTCATAATCACACCAACAACTATCCACCAATGAACTACAGGCCAATGAGGACTTTTACCACATCATTCGTCACATTACAGTCATGACTATACCGAATAATCCCTGGTCATAATCATACCAAGTTCATCTAAGCACGTAAGCCAAAGATAACTTTAATCACAATATAAGCATGAGGATGATGACAATGACATAATAATTCAATAAAACAAGTTCAAGAATAATTTATCCAGGAACTAATAACGTCCAAATTGTCAACATGATATTTTTTTGTAGAGTAAAATTCAAGAATGCTCAAAAGAATATTTCCATGAAAAGATACTGGATGAAGCGCAAATATCAATGATATTTCACTGATTTCATGGAGTATAAAGGCTAAAACTTTAACCAACTGTGTATAACAGAATATATGAAATTGTAAATGGATTTTTGAGACAAATTATTTTCACAATTTAATAAGGGATGAATACAAAGGATCATTCACCATGCATGTGATAATCCACATAGACAGGTTATTCCAACAGAATAATAAAGAATGGAATAACAACAGAAATCACCATGCATGCGGTACTTTTCATAGATAGGTTATTCCAATGTAATAATAAATAACGGAATCAGTCCGACGTAAAAGCATATGAGATAGGATATTCCAATGTAATAATAAAGAATGGAATAACAATGTAAATCACCATACATGCGGTATTCAGATAGACAAAGTTATTCCAATGTAATAATAAAGACGGAACCAGTCCCACAGTAAAATGCATGAACAAGATATTCCAACAAAATAATAAAGAATGGAATAACAACAGAAATCACCATGCATGCGGTATTGCATGACAGTTATTCCAACAGATTAATAAAGATTTTAACCAGTCTCATGTAAAACGTCTGACGGGATATTCTAAATTGAATAATGTAAGAATTTCACCAAGTATAGGGTAGTCCACAGTATCAAAGTTATTCCAATAGAATAATAAAGAATGGAATAATGTAAGAATTTCACCAAGTATAGGGTAGCCACAGACATATAGGTTATTCAACGAGTAATAATAAAGAATGAAATAACAGAAGTTCTCTTCATGAATACAAAAGAAATAATACCCCTTACAGGTACAATAAATAATATCCCTTACCGTAAAAGAAACTTGATATCGAAGTAGTGAAATAGCAGAATACTTTTCTTCCATCTCTCTATAATTTCTCTCTCTAGAGTTTCAGTGAATTCGTAAGAAAATAATGAAGGAATGAGCTTCTATTTATAGAAGAATGGACTGCATAGTAACTAACTCATGAACTATCCAGATTGATTTACTTTAATCGACGGTCCATAATTAAGCAGCAAAATTTTTATATAAAATATAATATATTCTATTTATAATCTAATAAAATGAATAACTTTATAAAAGTATTTTGTTTTATATAAAAGATTTTACTATGCAAAATACTATGCATAATAAAATATAATATAATCTAATTATTGTCTAATAAAACGAATAACTTTATAAAAGTATTCTGTTTTATATAAAAAGATTTTACTATTAGCCTAATAAAACGAATAACTTTATAAAAGCATTCTGTTTTATATAAAAAAAATTTCTATTTTATTACGTTAATAATACTAATAAAACAAAACTGAGTGACTTATCACATAAGCATCAATAATCAATACAGTGTGCTACTATGCAACCATGCGTATTACTGTACTTTTACTACCGAGTAGTTCAACAGTATTAACGGTAAAACTTCAGCAGTTATTTTAATAAAATATTTTTGTCGTTTTCTCAATCCGACAATAATTCCATTGTGGGGTCCACCAATGATTGTGTTGTCGTACATATATTCCCTGACAAAAAGAATATTCTCCGACCAATCGAATATAATATGACAACTTGCATACTTTGCAAAATTTATAAATATTACCCACAACTATAATATTATATCAAATCCACAGCATAATATTTAAAAATTATTTCGAGAAAATTAAATATTTATTCATAAAAATCTAGGGTCTCACAATCTCCCCTCCTTATGGAATTTCTCCCTCAAAATTTACGTACGTACCTGGTATGCCGAACAGGTGAGGATATCTTGACTTCATTTCAGATTCTAACTCTTGAGGTATAACCCTTGAGTGTTGAATACGATTCTTCTTATCCACAATTTTAACACGTATCTCCTCAAACGTTAAATCATCCACTATCTCGTCCGGTTCTAAATTAATAATGTGGTTCGGGTCGTCCACATATTTACGTAACATCGATACATTAAAAATGTTATGAACGCGCAATATACTTGGCGGTAAAATGAGTCTATAAGCCACAGCTCCTACTTAATCGAGGATTTCAAATGGGCCAATTAAATCGAAGGTTGAGATTTCCTCTCTTCGTCGATTCTTGCTTCTAGAATAACGCCCTCTTGAACCTTCTTCTTCACATTCATCAGCTCCGGGTGTGTAGCTTGAGCGGCTTTAACTTTATCGATTAAAGTCGATTTTACTCGTATATTTGTTATCTTCATGTAAGTCCCTAGAGTCTTTAACTCTATCTTCATCATTTGTAAGTTATACGAAATGAGTCTTTGTGTTAACAACATCGCACTCATAAACGCATACGATCTTCTACTCAACATGTCAGCTACCACGTTCGCTCTTCCACGATGATATTAAATAGTACAATCGTAATCTTTAATAGCTCGAGTCAACGTCTTTGGCGCATGTTACGTTCATTTTAGTTGAAGAAATATTTGAGGGTTTTAGAAATGTGTTTTGTACTGGGGTAAATACAAAATTTGATTTCACGCTCTAGGGGTAGGCCAGGAAGTCTTCAAGAATACGTCAGGAACTTTATTAACGATATAAATATCATTCAAAACTGTGACCCTCGTCCAACACTTGGATAGCACATCAGATTGATACCTATCAACTTGCCATCTTCATTCACGATGTCGCCTACAGAAAGTCTGGTTTTGGTGCATTCCATACAAGGAAATCAACAACGAAAGGATCGGGCTTTTTACTTATGGCTTGATATGACAATAATTGACTTTAGTGGTCTGGTTACTTTGAATTCGCATAACAGGTTGGTTAGGAGTATGAAATCTAACAACCTTACAAAAAGCATGATGAGTAGTTAACCAATCACTTCCTAAAATCTCATCAAAGGCAAGCATTTTCAAAGAGATAAGATCGACAGGTAACGTGAAAGTGTTGATTTGAATCAAACAAGATTTATAAACAGTAGAGGTAACGAAGGCTTCTCCCAACAGAGTTTCAACCAATAAGTCAAAGTCTAACTTCTTTGGAGTCAAATTTAAACGTTGAGCGCAAGCAAGAGAGATAAAAGAATAGGAAGAACCGGTATCGAATAAGGTATAGACTTCAGAAGCGTTTATGATTTACTTACCCGTGATAACTTCGTTTGTGTTACTCGCTTTTTGAGAAGTCGCAAAAAATGCTTTCCCTGAAACCACCGACTTTATGTTGTCCGTATCCGCCTTTGGTGCCACCGTTCCAGCTGGACTTGACTTTGGTGCATGACACAATTGGGCTAGGTGACCTTCTTTTCCACAATTATAACATGCTTTGGACTGCATCACATAGTTTGGACTGATATGTCCCTCCCCTCCGCATTTAAAACATACGACCGGCGGTCGTTCTCCTTCCTTTGAAATGGGTGTTGGTGCCGACATCTTCACCTCATTGTTGAACCTTCTCTTCTTGAAATTTTCATTCCTATTATCTTGGCCATGATTACCACCGAAATGGTTACCATTCTTGGCATGATAATTTCCCCCATGATGGTTATCGTTGTTCCTATGGTCGTTGCCACCGGTACGATTATTATCATGTTGTTGGTCGTTACCTTTTGGTTGTGGTGACTCATTATCGCGCTCCAATAACTGAGCCCTATTCACAACATCTGAATACAACAAAGTTTATGAGAAATTAAGTATTGACGTATACCGGGTTTCAAACCTCTTAGAAACATTCGTGTCGTTCGCTCTTCATTATCAACCAAATGGGATGCAAATCGGGATAGCTCCGCAAATTTAGCCTCGTATTACGACACGGTCATATTATTTTGCTCCAACTTGATAAACTCCACCTCTTTCATGTGACGAATACTT